>VUYV01000057.1:1316694-1329225 GCA_008711295.1 Anarhynchus alexandrinus | reverse complement strand
CTTAATTTGGTTGTTTCCATAGAAAAAAAAAAAAAAAAAAAAAAAAAAAAGTGTGAGGCAGCTCCATTACATAACAAAGGTTACCTGGAGACACAGATACTCTGAAAGTCCCCTCTGTTCTTTTCTATTCCCAGGGACAATCGGCTTATTTTCATTTTAACAGCTTACTATCAGTTCTGACCCATTTAAAATTCACCTGCCAATTGAATTGCGTGACAGGACCTAGCTGACCCAGGAACAAAGTGAAACGTTCATCTCCTCATAATGAACTGCCATAGAGCAAGAGCCGAGAAGAAAAAAGGAAAAGAATGGAGCCAGCTCTGAGAAACAAAACTTTTTTTCACAAGTCAGGGAATAAAAGCTTTCTTACTAAAACATTGTAACTGGTTTTGCTCTGCTGTCTGTTGGCAGCTTCACATCCTTGAATCCTGTCTTCTTTGACGAGAAAGGAAGTTCGCAAGTTGGCATACATTCGTGCATAGGCCTCTTCCCTTCTCTAATAATTATTCTGCCAACCTACTCCTCCCTTCCACCACTCTCCCAATAAAAAGCCGAAGGCAGAGGAGGGAGGATGGGTCAGTCTGTGTGTTACCTGCTTCTGCTGGACATGTGGATGACTCTGTCCATCCAAAGGGAAATGCCTGCTGGCCAGCGGCTGTAGTTTCAAGGAATAGGACTGTTAAATGTGTGGCCGTTTGCAGAAACTTCTGCCTTCTGAATTTTCCAGCTGCATCTGCTCCATATTTGATGTCAGTTGGCATTAGGTTTTTTTGTTAGCTTTTTGAGGGGATGTTTTGTGTGTGGTTGTTTTTAGATGTCTGTCCTCACAAGTAATTCATTTCATGAGAAATGGCCACATGCGTGTCCAGGGATACCTATTAGGTGATTACCTGACCTGGGATTGAGCCACTCTTGACTTGGCAATGCATTTAACTACATATTCATTATTTTGCTTATTTTTTTGCCCATAACAGCCAAAGAAATGTGTGAGATGTGAAGAGCATCAAAGCCAGTGTGCAGTTACTTTCCCCCCATGCAGATGGGCACTTCTCTCTGTGTTCCTTTACCAGTTCCTTTTCCTTTCCCAGAGGCAACTAATGGAGAAATGTGCACGCATAGAGTGAAAATGGAGATGTCACACAGTGATTAATGATATTGGGATTGAACTTCCCAATGCTGAGTACTGTAGGACAAAGTCATTGGAACAAAACTATTTCTAACAGTAGTAATTTGCAGTTCTTGACTTCTTTGGGCTTTCTGAGGGATTTGTTTCTCTTATTCCTATCTTCTGCTTTTGGGAAAACAAGCACTTGGTAATGGAGAGATGATATGACCCACATCACACATCTTCTCCTTAACAGCTGTTCCTTGTACCTGTCACGTAGTAGGGATCATGAAGATCTTTTTATGCCCTTTTTATTTTTCTTTTCAGAATGAAGATTTTAATTGGTTCTGTTAAGTCTTGTCTTTATTTGTCAGTTTGCAGGAAACCCTTGGTGCTTTTGTACATCAATTCCAGTTGATACTAAAGTTATTCATATTCTTGCCACAGAGCCAGGTTAATTTATTACACACCATGTCATAGTCCTGTTCAACTCCCAGCGAGTTAGAAGCGTCGTTGGTTTGCACATTTGAAGGAACAGCGTCTTCTTCCCATGGTGTGAAGTAGGATCTCTAGGAAAAATCCATACCTCTCCCCTCTCAAAACAATCAGAGGGGGCTGTGGCCTTCAGGGAATGGCTGGTGAGCAGGGAAGTTAGAGCTGAGCATAGTGCTCTTTCATCTTTCTACTTGGCTTTAATTATTGTGGTTTTTAAGGCCTGACAGAAGTGAGGGAATCCGTATTGGTTTTGTGTACTGACTTGCAGAGGGAATGTGCAACAGCAGCGCCTTCTGCCTCCGTCACGCCTCCAGTCTGAAAATGAAGGGCTTGCCACCGTAGGGAGAAGAGATGATTCCGATGGTTAGACTTTTTCCACGTCCCTGTATTGCACACCACTGAGTGTTTAATTACTGCGTTGCTGTGACTTCAGTGCCAGCTGCCAGTGCACACTTGGCCACCTGGAATACAAGTACTCTGAAAGCAGATTTTATTTTTTTCTTGCATTCATGGCAATGCTGAAACCATTTTTTTTAATTTTATTTTGGTTTGAATGCTTCAGTACTTTATGAATGAGTCCAGCTAATTATTGAAGGGCAGCATGTTTTCTCATCGGAGCTACGGAGACTTCAGATTTTATGGTCTGAGGTTGTTGAACAGGCAAGTGGGAAAGCGTGCAGAACCTCAAACTGTAAATGCCAGTAATTCGGAGTGAAGGAGCTAAGAAAAACTCCAAGAAAACCATGGGTTGGGAATTCAGTAATAAACTGCCAGTCTTTAGCAGTTATTTCTGTATATGTGATTGCTGAAGGGATGGCATATATAGGGCTATATTTAAGTCCTGCTGTGGTTTTACTGAAGTTGGAGTTATAATGGATGTGCATCAGTCTTAAGGAGTCTGGTGGGAATTACTGTTCATCAAACTGCCTTTTCTTGTCTGAGTTGGTCGCTATTCAGTGCTATTGAGTCCCCTGCTCTTGCCTGCACTCCAGCAGTACAGCATTTCTGAACGCGGGTTGATCCTTGAAGCTGTTTCAAGCTGCTTCTCCCATATTCCAGGTGGCCAGAAGGTTTCAGGGAGTCTCACTTCGCTTGGCTGGCCAGGAACCACAGCAGGGCACTCAGCTGCATCTGGTTGGGAGTTAGGAGATTTCCATTTAGGCTCAGTTCTGCTGTAAAGTGTAGTGTCTCATGAAACCAGGCATAAGTGGGATGATGAATGCAAGTGTGAGATGTGGCCAGACTGTATTGCTTGGGCTAAAACTTACAACTTGATTTGAAAAGGGAAGGGAGGAAGAAGGAGCAGATAAGTTGTTAATGAGATTGAAAGACTGAGGTATGTTTTGAGGTTTATAACCTCAGTCAGCTGCCAGATTGATTCACAGATGCAAAGATGTTGAAAGTTATTGGCAGGTTTTGAATATCCCACTGCTCTAGATATTGAGCCCCTTGAAATTCCTGCACCTGGCTCTGGTAGGGCTCGTCCACTCAATGGGCAGTTTCTGACAATGATGAATAGTTGTGAGTGATCTTTTGAGAAATTGGAGTTCTGTACCTCCAGGGGTTTTATTATTTTCAATTATAATGTTCCCATCAAGGAATTGGGTGATTGCTCAGCAAATTTGGTCTGAAACCTCCATTCATCTCTCCTAGCTCTGGAGACATGAGAGAAGCCACGGACAGGAGTAACTGGGATTTGCAGAGGAAGGTCTGCGTGGCACAGCCAGTTCAGCACATTGTCATTGGAACTGATGACTATCATACTCTGTTGTACTCCTCTTCCCTAGTTGCACTTAATGTCCAAGTAACATTGGGCTTGTGTAGCCCAGCATGGCAGTTAGATCCTGTTTTTAATCTCTCTCTTGAGTTGTCACTAAAAACCTAGATTTCCATCAGAACCACCCTTACTGTCCTGAGGACCACTGTGCGCTGGCACAACTGCTCTTCCTGGCTCCTCGCACAAGCGGCAAAGGCTCCAGAGTTTACAGAATTTAGGGAAGTAATCTGCTGCTTTTACTGTCAAGTTAAACATTGAATGGGTTGGATTTTAATTGAGAACCAATTTTTCAGTCTCGATGACATCTTTTTGACCCAAAACATCACAGATTTTCTGATGACTGTGCCATGACCCCTTGGAGTCCTCTCTGATTAGCATACTTTGGCATTTTAGGGCCCGCCAGCCAGCAACATACGTGGTAGGCTCTACAAAATATTTTTCTGAATGCTCATATACTATAAAATGTGAGGGTTTTTTAATGCACAGACATGAAGAGACTTCTCTTGATTTTTTTGAAATAAACTCTTCTGGGATTTAATCAATTGCTTGCAGCTGGGCAAGGAAAGGCCTAATATAACAGGAGGTTGTATCCCACATCTTCTTACATGGAATGATCAATGTCTCAAATGAGTGTAACTGCACAGAGAGTCCCACCAGGCAAATTGTTATACCCTAGCAGAGGCTCCTGCCTGGTCATACAGGCTATCCAACAGTAATTTCACCTGGCAGGAGAATGAGAATTTTTGCTTAAAAGCTGCACTTTATTAATGTGGTAGAAAGGACTTCACCTTAGCAAAAGGAAATGTGGAACAAAGAGGTGACTCACGTTGCCTTGCTTTTGGCTCTCTGCAGTTGAGCTGCTTGCACTTGATACTTTAATCAGTAAATCCTCTTGTAGCCAAGGACTTGATGAAGTGTCACTGTAAGAGGAAAATAAAGGCGTGTGAACACACGCTACGTGAGCTGTGGACAGCAGGACATCTGAGCTGACTTTCATTTGTGTGGGGGACCTGCAAAGCTGCCAGAGGGTCCAGACCCTCTGTAAGGAGTATTTCAAGAGTCTTGCTGGAGGAATATGGAGCCTAATAATAAATCTTATTTATTCCATATATCTAAAGTAACGAGTAACAACTTAAATGCCTGTTGATGGTCTGGTAGCAGTGTGATTTATTTCACATATCTTTCTATCTTTCTCGTTCTTATTGCCCCACTGTTTGCTCTCCAGGGATCCAGTTTAGCATGCTCTCACCAAAATGCAGCGCTGCTGGTTTTTTTGTTGTTGTTTTTTGTTACAGTCTGCATGAAGATGGGACAGCAGGGTGAGGAAGGAGTTTAGCAAGAATTCTCTTGGCTCTCGCTGGTTCTGAGAAGTTTCAGGTGAAGTTACCTCCTGATGGAAGCATAAAATTGAGGGCACCACTAGTCTTCTCTTGGAAATCTGGCTTTAACTGTTCTGGTTGTAAAGTGTTTGGGACTTTTCAGTGAAAAATGTTCTGATAAGATAAAAAAAAATTACTGTATGTTACTCAGCTTTAATGGGGAGTGCAGCTTTCAGTGTTTCCTACTGCTCTGTCGTTTTCAGATCTTGGTCTCTGAGCTTGTCATGCATCTTTAAATTCTTCATTATGTTGCCTAAGTGCTTTTAGTTACACTTGCTGAAGCTATTTACTAACTTAATTTTTCAGGCTAGTAACGTAACTACCACTGTGCTTGGTTTATCACCATTTTTGCCGAGCGGTTTGTGCATCCAGAGCATGTCTTTAACACTCTGAATTTTAAGACTGCCTCACACATCAGTCCCAAAGGCAAAAGAAGGTATATTTCTTTTTTTCTTCTTCCTTTTTTTGGAGTTGTCGGAAATAAAACAATTGAAATGCACAGCTCCAGGGTTGTTTATAACCGGGCATCTCTTGACACCCAAAGCTGCCTGGCTTTCTTACACGTAAAGTTCTGCCCCAACATTGGGACTTATTTATAGTTGATATCCGGGACAAGAAGAAGTCAAAGAAAAAGTGATGTTTCCTAGGGAATGAGAAGCCCTTGTCTGGCACTCATGAATTACAAGGCTGAACTTTTTTATGTATGTGTCTCCTCCTCCTTTTGCTCTGTTTTGTTGCTGCCTCCAGTAACATTTTTCCTGACTATAGTACCATTGACTCCTGTGATAGTTTAATAGTTTCTGCTGTTTACACAGTTGTCATTTAAATTGTTGTGATTTAAATTTGCATGCAGAGTTGGTAAGTGCTGGAGTTTACCGTGGTACCCCAAAGATAATTTGTATTCTGGTTGCTGGAGTTGTCTTGGTAACACTTAGGTGACTGGAAACCATTTGCAGAGGGGAAGTTTAATTCTGATATTGCTCGCTGGTCCCAATTCTGATGGTGACAGGCTGGATGGTGTTTAGCAGTTATGAAATCTTTTAACTTTGCCTTGTAGCCATAGTCTCCATACAGGTTCTTACCTGTGCTGCTATTTAGAGAAGAGTTTGGAGGAATATATGAAAATGCTTGTTCCTTAATTTCTGACATGCTGAGTGTGGGGATGCTGTCCCTCCTGCTGGAGACAGAATTCTCACCCCTGAATCTCACTTTTTGGTTCTGATGCTACTTTTTAGTTTCTAGAGGGTACCAATTAGCTGGGGACTACAGATCATTCGCTGTACTGCAGTGGTAGCCACGCAGTATTGCCAGTATTTGTGATATAACAGACTTTTTTTAAAGTTATCATCTCTTCTGTTGAATTAAAGTTGTACAGTACATTAATGCTTTTAGTGTATGTTAATGCTGGGGACCCAGAAAATTACTGAAGTATTGCAAGTTTAGGACTCCATACTCAAACGGCGAGGCTTTTACAAACTCCTCTTTCGAACAGTCTAAAAAGATATTGCTGACTTTCTTGTTAAAAAGTGTCTGGCATTTCATTCTGGCTACCCTGGGTAGAAAGTATTGGTACTTTCTCACCTGCAAGGACCCGGTACAGAATTCACAATGCTGGAAAAGCGAGAAAACATAATAAACCAGTCATCTTGGAGACATCATCATGGTCGCTGATCTCCTATAAATCCATTCCTAACTGTTGCTAGGAAAATCACAGTGACAAAAGACTTAATCAGGAGCCAGATATTGGTACAAACTTCTGTGTTTCTGGGCTTCTTGTGGTGAAAAAAACCCAAACCCCTCATCTGTAGTACATTTAAATCAGGGCTTAAATAATGCCAATGCACTATTGCAATACATCTTGGTGCAAGAGGTTTTTAGAGGTAATCTGAATTGGAGTAGCTATGGTGACTTCAGGGCAGATAAGCCATTTCTCACACCAGCTGAGGGTATGGTACAGGCAGGTTTGGTATTTGGAATTACAGACTGAAATCTGCAGAGTTGCTTCTGCATCATACAAGAAATGCTTTCTCCACTTTTTGCCTTCTTTCTTATTGTGAATGAACCACAGGAGAATAAGGCCAAAATCCACTTTTGTATTGCTGGAAGAAAGCTATTAGGCTTTGATAGCGGCTTATTTTCACAGAGTTTTCTCCTTTTTTATGTCTTATTAAAGATGGTTTTCATAGGTTTTACATAGGTAAGTCGCTGGCCTCATGAAAAAAACTGAGAAACACGTAGAAGAAAAAAAGTAATTATCGAGAGGATTATATATGTCGATGTCTTGGGCTTATGATACTTGATCTTTCATCAGTGTTCATGTGGGACTCCTTAAGCAGTAAAAAGTTCACAGTTCCATAGAACTTTATTTTCCCTTTATTCTTGTAAAACACCTTTGGAAATCAGTTCAAAGACAGTAGAGTTTGTTATGCTTGTCAGTCATACCTTCTAATGTATGTTTTAAAATCCTTTTTTCTTACAAAGTCAAGGGAATTACTGATGAGTGTGACTACTTAATAATGGAGTGAAAAAAGAAAAACTCCTTCTGAAAGTAGGGAAGATCTGTCTGCAGCTGATGCTGCTGTACGAGTGACATGGGGATCGCTTATTAAGTTAACTACATATCCTCCAGGTTTGCTTTTGGTTGTGGATCACTTCAGTACTGATGTTTTGCCACAACGCGCTAATGGGTGGACTGCTGCCTAGGACGAAATGCAGGGTGCTCCATCCACCTAGCATGGTTGCATTTGGCTGGAAGGTGCTTGGTTTTCTAAATCAGGGGAAAACTCTGTTCATCAGCCTCTTGCACAAAGGGGGAGGGTTGTTTGTGTTTAGAGGCAGAAAGCAAATTGGTTTCTCTTTGTCTCGGCCTTCCTGCGCTATCGCCTTGCAACTCCTCCATCTCCATCGAGAGACTCGTGATTCCTTTGTTGCCTCCTGCTCATTTCCATGGCAGCCGATCGCGCCATGGCAGGCCCAGGCCGAACAGCGTCGTGTGGACAAGCCGTGGGGAAGGAGACAGCCGAGTGTGGGAGCAGAGGAAAGCAAGAGCAAGAATGGAGCCTGTCGCTAGGACAGACTATACATAATTGCATAAATTCCATCAAATGCATCCCATGGTTTCAAGCCCCTGGAAGCTGTAAATAATGCGTTTTAATTAATGGGTTGCCAGGAGCTTTAAAGGAAATCGGATTGGACTGAGGGCTGCAGAATTCGGCAGCTGTAGTGGCTGGAGCATACATATGGTTTGACTAACCGCTGGTTGCTCATTTTATTTTAATTAAATGACTTACAGAGCTGAAAGCTCCTTCCTTACCTGGGTACCATTGAAATCCATGAGGTAGGGAGCTGGGGAATTGGGCAGAACTGGTTGACAATAACGGCAGAGGAGACTTTGAAGGCTGTGTGCAGGGCTGTTACTTCAGTCATACGAATCACAGCATTTATTGTATTTCTTTGTGTGATCCTTGTGGTTTGGGTTTTACATTTTCTGCTCATCTAGTGCAATTTGGTGGTGAACAAGAAGCCTTTCATTCCTGTCCTGTGTTAGCTGAGCTTTAGGGCTGGTAGGTGAGAAGCGTTGGAGGAGCAGTTGCTCTTTGCGAATCTATAAAGTACTTTGGAGTGATGTATCCTGTAGCTGCGCTGTATGAGTGCTTCGTGTATCATTTAGTAATTCATTTGGCTGCAGAAATGAGCAAAATGAGCAGTGTAAGTGCCACAGAAGGTGTATTTTTGATGCCTTTCGCTGTCAGCATCTCCCAGCACAACCAAGGTTAGGGACTGTTTGTTTCTCTTTGCCTTGTTTTCTCTCTGTGTGCAGTGAGGTTAATGGTGCTACCCTGTGGCATGGGGATGTGGTGGAGAGGAGGTGTCTGAAAGATGGGAGCTATGACAGTAGAGGTGGGAGCACACAGGGACCTCAGACGGGTCAATAAAAGGGTAACGTTGATCCCTGGTGTGGTCCAGCTTATAGACAATCTGCCTTCTGTTCCCCCATGACCTCGGTTCACAGTGACTTGAGAGTAAGGGGAAATGTGCCCACTGAAAATGTTGACATGGTTCCACCATCTGCTTCTACTGTATTAACTTTCCTGACTAATTGCATGTGTGATGCTGTGCCACATGGTAGCTTTGTTCTTTACATCAAAAGACAAAGCCTTTTTGTGTTTCCTATGGACCTTTGAACCACACTTGCCATTGAAGGCCCTGTCAGTGTGACACAGTAGTTGTTGATGTCTTCTTGCCTTGATGATTAGAGAGCTCAGAATAAGTAAGCTTGGTCATACTTGTTAATAGGTTAAAGGGTATTGTGGCATGCATCATAATTTCCATGTTGTGCCTATTCATTTCCCATCCCCAGGGTACTAGTATTTAATATTGCAGTGCATAAAAGCATTTGACAACACATGATGATGGGTGAAGAGGTTTGTACTTGAATGCAGGAACTGCGTGCCCGATGCCTAACTCTTAACCTGACCACTTCACTTAATGTAATGCAAGAGCCCATCCGCTCGTGCTTCCTGGCAGAATATTAATAGACGTTTGTTTGGCGCTGTTCCGCTGTAACAGACTTGGATCAGAGGATGAACCTGCTGTTCAGTCTGAAATGATGCTGGCTTTGGAGACGTTTTTGAAAATGCTTTTGTGTGCAATCCCTTACAATTCCCAGAGCTCTGATTCAGTGGTCTTAAAAAGCAAGATTCCTGGCAAATTAGTAATTGGATGCAATTCATGTCTTCTTTACAGAGCAGCTTAACAGAGCTGTAGAAAAGGTATCTTCACAGGTACGTACACAGGGACATCTGTGGTACTGGTCTGCCTAAAGATCATTAGGAACCAGGGTCTAAATTTTTTTTATCATCTTGGATGTTCCTGGTGCGTTGCTACCCAGTTAATTCAATGTCGGTTCCTGTATTGAGATGACATAAGAATGCTTTTCAGTAGTGTTTATTATGGCACAGGGAATTTCAGTGTATATTTTTTCTTCTGTGGTATACCAATTATTACTTTCCATTTTCCACTTCTATTTTTGGTGTCTGAAGCCGTTAAAGAGTTCAGGACAATGAATGCATGGTCAGAAAGGGAAACTTTTTTTAATAATCCTAGAAGTAAATTTTTACTCCAAAAAGCACTATAATTTTGCTAAAAATAAAACAAATGGAAAAAGAGGTTAAAGCTGAAAACACTGGATTTAAATCTTTAGGAAAATCCTCGCTCCTTTCATTGCTATTGACTCTTCGTTCTTCCAAGACCATGCAGTGGGTATTTTAATTGCGGTATTTTAGCCTCCCAGAAAAGTAAACCATGGGAGGTGGAGGTTTTTTAACTATAATAGAGCATTTCATGCATTTTTCACCCTGCAACTTATTGATTAAAGTAGGAACAGGAGAAAAAGAGCAAACATTGATCCAACACTAAGCAACTGGACCATGTATAGAAGTCCCATTAAACGTGGTGTTGCTTCTAATAAAAAATTAATAGATGCAGTAGAAATAAGGAAAGTCACAGCTTCATTTCCCCTGCTGCTGGTGCCAAACAGAATGCTCAGGTGTGTTACTACACATGTAATTCCCTAAAATCCCTAAACAGACCTGCATCTCCTTTTCCTACTGGTCACTCCCACGGATTTGTGCACAGAACAGGCAATACCTTCTCAGTCATCCCAAATCTGGTATGCTGCTCTTGTCCCCTCTCCCTGTTTCCAACAGAACGCATCCTGTTGCCAGTGAGAGGATTGAGTCTTCAAGTACGTGATTTTGGTCGTTGATCCTGATTCTTGAAGAGCCTTTGCTTTTTTTCTTTTCTTTTTTTTTCTTTTCTTTGTTTTGTTAGGGATTGTGAGCTTTGCATTGAGTTCTGCTGGGTTTCCAGTGTGTCATTAGATTTGGGTAATTTATATTACAGGTCAGAGATACGTGGGCTGTTAGCAACTAACACATTTTTGGGACTGTATAATGGAAGGTAGGAATGTTGTATGCGTTATGTTTTGCCACGCTTACCAACACAGAGCTTGCAGGTGTAAATATCAGGTTACTGTTTTTCCACACAGTTGTAGTAACAGTATGCAGCCTGGACCCATGCCAAGTTCTACAAAACAGAGCTTAAATGGTATATATTTCTGTTCTGGCTGTTTTAAGGCTGAGTTGCAGAAGCAGTGACTTTGCCTGCAATTTTTGGGACTCCCAGTGTGTAATCACACTGGTCTGCTTTCGGTGGCAAAGGTGACTGGTGAAATCGCTGCTGCTTCCCAGCAGATGTGTTTTGTACTCTNCGAGCTATAGGCATGCTTGTAAATGGGAACCAAAATTGCTCCATGAACTTAAATTAACGACTTCTGCTTTTTTCTGCCTTGATATAGTTCCTTGCAGAAATGGCCATCAGTATGTTTTGTCCTCAGGAAGCCTGTATTTTTTCATCAGGGGGTTGATTGTTTAACCTCTCTACGGAGAGGGATAACCATTAACAGTTTGTGGATATCAAGAGTTTTCAAGCTCCAGGGACTACAGCACAGTATCAGCCTGGCTGAAGAGTCCAATGCTTGTGATCACTCCCAAGTTTCAGAGTCTGGGGGAGATTTTCACTCTTTTCAAGTTTCTGTCTGGGAGCATTTTTGTATCTCTGTGACCGTCCTGTTGAACAGCAGTATTTATAGGTGCCTCCTTGAGGCACATAACTCTGACTTAGATGAGGGTTAAAAATCCTACTTTGAAAACAGCCATCATAGGCTGTCATAAAAACATCTGCGTCCAATTTTGCACAGAGACCACTGAGGCCAATAATTATTCATGGACTTTGGTTGCGTTTCATCAGGGTAGAATATGGCCCCTAGTGTTTCATTCCCAGAAATAGAAAGACAGAACAACGTCAAGTGCCTCTTGGGGAATTTGCAGACATCTTTCATTGTGAAATAACATACGTGTAAGTGCCACCCAAGAGCTTGTGTCTTGCAACTATGTCTTGCTGCTTGTTAAAAGAAGTCAAACTAAAACCCAGAGCAGGCAGACAAAGCTGGCAGTTCTGTCGGCAAAAGTCAGTGCGGATGAGCTTTAGTCAAAGAAATATTTAGAAACAAACTGGAAACTCAGAGCGTACCAAATCCTTTGAAGGGGTTGTGACTGCAGCAATATGGAGTTCTAGAAACACATTCAACTTCCATGGCAGAGTGATGGCTGCTCTTTTCCATCCAGGCAAAATTTTGACTTGAGGTTAAGGTACCTCACTAGCAGATGTGGCTGAACAATGTGGGTCAGACCCTTGCCACAGATTTGCTGCGTGACTTTTGGCATGTCACTTAATGTCTCTGTGTCCATGTACCTGTAACTGAGGACATGGGTGACTTGTGCATTTCAAGTCCTCAGATCTCTTAAATAAGAGGAGCAACCTTTCTGATAGTCCTTTTGTACATTTGTACTCATGTAATCTTTGCTGTAATAAAAATTACATTTTCTGAAGCCTGACCCTGTCTGTGTGCTTGCCAGCCTCCTTGTCACTGTTGCTGCTGTATGAGAATGAGTGTCAGTGAGATTTTGTCGGTGGGCATGTTTTGACACTGAATGGCAGGTACTTTTTCACACCTGCCAACTTGCTACATAGCAGTGAGGTTGATCGGTAACATCCAGAGGTGACTGGAGGCTGGACAGGATTGTCAGGCTATTTCTGAGCAAAGCTGGGGGTGTACTTAAGTTGTTGGTAGGAAAATCTGTCCCTTCCTCCCCCTTCCTCTGTAGAAAGACACGATTTTCCAATTTACAAGTAGAATTGGTGGGAGGTTGGTT
>VUYV01000057.1:1256371-1315335 GCA_008711295.1 Anarhynchus alexandrinus | reverse complement strand
TTTAATAATCCTAGAAGTAAATTTTTACTCCAAAAAGCACTATAATTTTGCTAAAAATAAAACAAATGGAAAAAGAGGTTAAAGCTGAAAACACTGGATTTAAATCTTTAGGAAAATCCTCGCTCCTTTCATTGCTATTGACTCTTCGTTCTTCCAAGACCATGCAGTGGGTATTTTAATTGCGGTATTTTAGCCTCCCAGAAAAGTAAACCATGGGAGGTGGAGGTTTTTTAACTATAATAGAGCATTTCATGCATTTTTCACCCTGCAACTTATTGATTAAAGTAGGAACAGGAGAAAAAGAGCAAACATTGATCCAACACTAAGCAACTGGACCATGTATAGAAGTCCCATTAAACGTGGTGTTGCTTCTAATAAAAAATTAATAGATGCAGTAGAAATAAGGAAAGTCACAGCTTCATTTCCCCTGCTGCTGGTGCCAAACAGAATGCTCAGGTGTGTTACTACACATGTAATTCCCTAAAATCCCTAAACAGACCTGCATCTCCTTTTCCTACTGGTCACTCCCACGGATTTGTGCACAGAACAGGCAATACCTTCTCAGTCATCCCAAATCTGGTATGCTGCTCTTGTCCCCTCTCCCTGTTTCCAACAGAACGCATCCTGTTGCCAGTGAGAGGATTGAGTCTTCAAGTACGTGATTTTGGTCGTTGATCCTGATTCTTGAAGAGCCTTTGATTTTTTCTTTTTTTTTTTCCTTTTCTTTTCTTTGTTTTGTTAGGGATTGTGAGCTTTGCATTGAGTTCTGCTGGGTTTCCAGCATGTCATTAGATTTGGGTAATTTATGTTACAGGTCAGAGATACGTGGGCTGTTAGCAACTAACACATTTTTGGGACTGTATAATGGAAGGTAGGAATGTTGTATGCGTTATGTTTTGCCACGCTTACCAACACAGAGCTTGCAGGTGTAAATATCAGGTTACTGTTTTTCCACACAGTTGTAGTAACAGTATGCAGCCTGGACCCATGCCAAGTTCTACAAAACAGAGCTTAAATGGTATATATTTCTGTTCTGGCTGTTTTAAGGCTGAGTTGCAGAAGCAGTGACTTTGCCTGCAATTTTTGGGACTCCCAGTGTGTAATCACACTGGTCTGCTTTCGGTGGCAAAGGTGACTGGTGAAATCGCTGCTGCTTCCCAGCAGATGTGTTTTGTACTCTCACAGCCTGTGTCGGCCAAGAGACCTGGGCTGCAGAAGGCACATGGCTGTGCAAGGGCAGACTCTAGCAGTGAAGTGGCAAACATGCAGCCAGAGGCTGAGGATTGCCAGAAATGCCTCACGCTGATTTTATCCCCAAACATAGCATATATTGTGCAACTACAGCTTAGGCATAATGAGATTGTCATAACTGGGTCTGCGCAGAGTTTGAGGCTCCTGGATTTACCTACCACATGCAAACTTCAGTTTCAGCAAACTTGGCATGAAATTCTGCTGAAGGTGCCACATTTTGCTTTGGTGTACTTAAACCTTACAAGTATATATATTAAATTCAGAGAGAGAGAGAGAACTTAAATGTTGTAACCAACCTGTGAAAGGCAACTTCTGCAACGTGGTGTCTCAGCTATGATCATCAGTATTGTAATGTTTCAATGCAACAGCATAGCCCAGGCAAGAAATAGTAGTTCTTCAGGCTTTGGGGATGGTCTTTGCCATCCTTTCACTGGTCTTGGAGATTTTGTTGCTACCATCTATGAAAAAGGAATAATGCTTAAAAACTTCAAATAGAGCGGAAATTTTAAGTAGTGACTATATGGGCAGGATCTCCTTTTCCTTGTGTCCCTTCTCAGTATCACTTAGTGAAAGGATCTGTGTTAGGATCATATATCTTAGTCTCCTCCTTTCTCTACTCTTCTGAATAATTGAAGGCAAATTCAGCCTTAAAGTATGGCTGTTCTGTTTGCCTGGTGCCTATCTAACGAGCTATAGGCATGCTTGTAAATGGGAACCAAAATTGCTCCATGAACTTAAATTAACGACTTCTGCTTTTTTCTGCCTTGATATAGTTCCTTGCAGAAATGGCCATCAGTATGTTTTGTCCTCAGGAAGCCTGTATTTTTTCATCAGGGGGTTGATTGTTTAACCTCTCTACGGAGAGGGATAACCATTAACAGTTTGTGGATATCAAGAGTTTTCAAGCTCCAGGGACTACAGCACAGTNGGCTGAAGAGTCCGATGCTTGTGATCACTCCCAAGTTTGAGTCTGGGGGAGATTTTCACTCTTTTCACGCTTCTGTCTGGGAGCATTTTTGTGTCTCTGTGACCATCCTGTTGAACAGCAGTATTTATAGGTGCCTCCTTGAGGCACATAACTCTGACTTAGATGAGGGTTAAAAATCCTACTTTGAAAACAGCCATCATAGGCTGTCATAAAAACATCTGCGTCCAATTTTGCACAGAGACCACTGAGGCCAATAATTATTCATGGACTTTGGTTGCGTTTCATCAGGGTAGAATATGGCCCCTAGTGTTTCATTCCCAGAAATAGAAAGACAGAACAACGTCAAGTGCCTCTTGGGGAATTTGCAGACATCTTTCATTGTGAAATAACATACGTGTAAGTGCCACCCAAGAGCTTGTGTCTTGCAACTATGTCTTGCTGCTTGTTAAAAGAAGTCAAACTAAAACCCAGAGCAGGCAGACAAAGCTGGCAGTTCTGTCGGCAAAAGTCAGTGCGGATGAGCTTTAGTCAAAGAAATATTTAGAAACAAACTGGAAACTCAGAGCGTACCAAATCCTTTGAAGGGGTTGTGACTGCAGCAATATGGAGTTCTAGAAACACATTCAACTTCCATGGCAGAGTGATGGCTGCTCTTTTCCATCCAGGCAAAATTTTGACTTGAGGTTAAGGTACCTCACTAGCAGATGTGGCTGAACAATGTGGGTCAGACCCTTGCCACAGATTTGCTGCGTGACTTTTGGCATGTCACTTAATGTCTCTGTGTCCATGTACCTGTAACTGAGGACATGGGTGACTTGTGCATTTCAAGTCCTCAGATCTCTTAAATAAGAGGAGCAACCTTTCTGATAGTCCTTTTGTACATTTGTACTCATGTAATCTTTGCTGTAATAAAAATTACATTTTCTGAAGCCTGACCCTGTCTGTGTGCTTGCCAGCCTCCTTGTCACTGTTGCTGCTGTATGAGAATGAGTGTCAGTGAGATTTTGTCGGTGGGCATGTTTTGACACTGAATGGCAGGTACTTTTTCACACCTGCCAACTTGCTACATAGCAGTGAGGTTGATCGGTAACATCCAGAGGTGACTGGAGGCTGGACAGGATTGTCAGGCTATTTCTGAGCAAAGCTGGGGGTGTACTTAAGTTGTTGGTAGGAAAATCTGTCCCTTCCTCCCCCTTCCTCTGTAGAAAGACACGATTTTCCAATTTACAAGTAGAATTGGTGGGAGGTTGGTTGTTTTCTTGTGGGTTTGTTTTNTGAGTTGCAGAAGCAGTGACTTTGCCTGCAATTTTTGGGACTCCCAGTGTGTAATCACACTGGTCTGCTTTCGGTGGCAAAGGTGACTGGTGAAATCGCTGCTGCTTCCCAGCAGATGTGTTTTGTACTCTCACAGCCTGTGTCGGCCAAGAGACCTGGGCTGCAGAAGGCACACGGCTGTGCAAGGGCAGACTCTAGCAGTGAAGTGGCAAACATGCAGCCAGAGGCTGAGGATTGCCAGAAATGCCTCACGCTGATTTTATCCCCAAACATAGCATATATTGTGCAACTACAGCTTAGGCATAATGAGATTGTCATAACTGGGTCTGCGCAGAGTTTGAGGCTCCTGGATTTACCTACCACATGCAAACTTCAGTTTCAGCAAACTTGGCATGAAATTCTGCTGAAGGTGCCACATTTTGCTTTGGTGTACTTAAACCTTACAAGTACGTATATTAAATTCAGAGAGAGAGAGAGAACTTAAATGTTGTAACCAACCTGTGAAAGGCAACTTCTGCAACGTGGTGTCTCAGCTATGATCATCAGTATTGTAATGTTTCAATGCAACAGCATAGCCCAGGCAAGAAATAGTAGTTCTTCAGGCTTTGGGGATGGTCTTTGCCATCCTTTCACTGGTCTTGGAGATTTTGTTGCTACCATCTATGAAAAAGGAATAATGCTTAAAAACTTCAAATAGAGCGGAAATTTTAAGTAGTGACTATATGGGCAGGATCTCCTTTTCCTTGTGTCCCTTCTCAGTATCACTTAGTGAAAGGATCTGTGTTAGGATCATATATCTTAGTCTCCTCCTTTCTCTACTCTTCTGAATAATTGAAGGCAAATTCAGCCTTAAAGTATGGCTGTTCTGTTTGCCTGGTGCCTATCTAACGAGCTATAGGCATGCTTGTAAATGGGAACCAAAATTGCTCCATGAACTTAAATTAACGACTTCTGCTTTTTTCTGCCTTGATATAGTTCCTTGCAGAAATGGCCATCAGTATGTTTTGTCCTCAGGAAGCCTGTATTTTTTCATCACGGGGTTGATTGTTTAACCTCTCTACGGAGAGGGATAACCATTAACAATTTGTGGATATCAAGAGTTTTCAAGCTCCAGGGACTACGGCACAGTATCAGCCTGGCTGAAGAGTCCGATGCTTGTGATCACTCCCAAGTTTGAGTCTGGGGGAGATTTTCACTCTTTTCACGCTTCTGTCTGGGAGCATTTTTGTGTCTCTGTGACCATCCTGTTGAACAGCAGTATTTATAGGTGCCTCCTTGAGGCACATAACTCTGACTTAGATGAGGGTTAAAAATCCTACTTTGAAAACAGCCATCATAGGCTGTCATAAAAACATCTGCGTCCAATTTTGCACAGAGACCACTGAGGCCAATAATTATTCATGGACTTTGGTTGCGTTTCATCAGGGTAGAATATGGCCCCTAGTGTTTCATTCCCAGAAATAGAAAGACAGAACAACGTCAAGTGCCTCTTGGGGAATTTGCAGACATCTTTCATTGTGAAATAACATACGTGTAAGTGCCACCCAAGAGCTTGTGTCTTGCAACTATGTCTTGCTGCTTGTTAAAAGAAGTCAAACTAAAACCCAGAGCAGGCAGACAAAGCTGGCAGTTCTGTCGGCAAAAGTCAGTGCGGATGAGCTTTAGTCAAAGAAATATTTAGAAACAAACTGGAAACTCAGAGCATACCAAATCCTTTGAAGGGGTTGTGACTGCAGCAATATGGAGTTCTAGAAACACATTCAACTTCCATGGCAGAGTGATGGCTGCTCTTTTCCATCCAGGCAAAATTTTGACTTGAGGTTAAGGTACCTCACTAGCAGATGTGGCTGAACAATGTGGGTCAGACCCTTGCCACAGATTTGCTGCGTGACTTTTGGCATGTCACTTAATGTCTCTGTGTCCATGTACCTGTAACTGAGGACATGGGTGACTTGTGCATTTCAAGTCCTCAAATCTCTTAAATAAGAGGAGCAACCTTTCTGATAGTCCTTTTGTACATTTGTACTCATGTAATCTTTGCTGTAATAAAAATTACATTTTCTGAAGCCTGACCCTGTCTGTGTGCTTGCCAGCCTCCTTGTCACTGTTGCTGCTGTATGAGAATGAGTGTCAGTGAGATTTTGTCGGTGGGCATGTTTTGACACTGAATGGCAGGTACTTTTTCACACCTGCCAACTTGCTACATAGCAGTGAGGTTGATCGGTAACATCCAGAGGTGACTGGAGGCTGGACAGGATTGTCAGGCTATTTCTGAGCAAAGCTGGGGGTGTACTTAAGTTGTTGGTAGGAAAATCTGTCCCTTCCTCCCCCTTCCTCTGTAGAAAGACACGATTTTCCAATTTACAAGTAGAATTGGTGGGAGGTTGGTTGTTTTCTTGTGGGTTTGTTTTTTTGGGTTTTTGGGTGGGTTTTTTTTTTTGTGTGTGTGTTTTTCTTTTAAACTCCAGAGACTTGAGCACTGAGGTGACATGGGTTGTTGGAGAATAGCAATGTGAAAATTGTCACAAAACCTGGTTTTGTACAGCTTAAAAGATCACTGATGCTTCATGAGTGGATCTTAAAAAACCTGAGAAAGCTAAAGGAAAAATGGAGGGAGCAGATGTTGGAGGGAGCGTTGCCTGAAGAAGTGTGGAGCACGTTCCTCCGAAGCAAGGCAGCACTTGAGCTCTCTGCCCGGGCTGTTCCCTGCTGCAGAGCTCCCCAAGACAAAGACCCAGAGCCCTGCCGAAGCCTTCAAACTCCAAAGGAGAACTTGTCTTGAATACCTATGTAGTATGTTTTACAGACCTCTAATGCCCTTGAAGGAGCACACCAGTCCAAGTGGTCATTTTGCCCGTGGATTCTCTTCTGGGATTCCTGCTTTTCCAACTGGTGAAGCATGGTTTGTAGGGACAAATGCTGCATTCATTAGACCAATTTGTATATTTGGAAAAAAACCCAACAAACAGATCAACTTTTGAGCATGCAGCCACTTCTTGAATTCTGAAATGGCAGCAGCAACCTGAGGACAGGTTGGGGAAAATTTTTGTTCAGTTTTGCCCTGATTACATCAATCAATTTAGCAGTGAAGGCATGTATGTGTTAGTTAAAGTCACTTTAATTTCATACATGAGAACAAAATGATGTTTCAGTGTTCTGTGTTTTCCATAACTTTCCATAGCTTGCAATTAGGTGCTGCCATTTTCCTCACATTAAACTCAGTGTTCAACATGAAAATGTATTTAAATAATTCTAAATAGGGGGCTTACACATTACCATTTAAAATGCACAAAGGTGGATACCTTTGATACTAATGAAAATCACAGGTGATGTCTCTTTTTCTCCTTTTAATTTAATTGATGTGCTTGATCAGAGGGGCTAGTTTAGGCTCAGCAGCTGCATGCTTATGTTTTGGGTACTGTAATAGCAGCTTCAAGCAGTCCTGAACCCTCTGACGAGGCTTCTGTCAGTCCAGCGTTGTTTTCTGGGGCTGGTTCAGGGGGTCTTGCGGAGAAGTTTCTTTAAAATGTGTTTCATGTGGAGTATCAAAGGGAGTGTGGTCTGTGTCTGAGCACCGGCTGTTTGAGGTGATCTGATTAATCTTGCTTTATAAATATAATTGCCTGCTGAGATGGCAGCGCCAAAAAAAAGTGGCCAGGTTCAGGGAGTGGTTAAATATTCCCTTTCATTACTTCAAGGTGTCCTTAGTGGTCTGAAAATTAAAAGAACTCGACAGTCCACATCCACTAGGATTTCCTGATTTCAACGTACTATTTCAGATCTTACCTGTTGCCATTTTATAGCCGCAAACTAACAGATTCCGGGGATTTCCAATGCCGAGGATTTGGCAGCGAGGGGCCACCTGCAGCCAGCCCCGTAGCCCTGGCAGAGGCACTGCTGGTGGGATCAGGCTCCCAGCACATGGTGTTTGGGTGCCTAAAGCACGGGCAGCTGGGCATGGCCAGGGATGGAGCGCTGTTTGCCCACCCACTGGGACCAGGAAACCACACCGGGGTGGATTGTCCAGCACTCCCTGTTGTATTCCCTCCTTTGCAAAATCGATACCACGTTAGTCAACAGGAGGAATTGAGAGTGCTCGAGCTGCAGTATTGTCAGATGTAGGATAGGATTTTCAAATCTTCTTAAAGGACCAAGACATCCTTTGGGTATATAACCTGGCCAAAGGATTTGGGATCAATACCACAGACTTTTTTTGATGGGCGGGGATGCTGACAAAGTATGTGATTAGGGCTCAGTCTCCTGCTCCAACAGTTTCCTCAGTTTGGGAGTACATACCAAGTTTGCAGTGAGCTTAACATCAAATTTTTAAAAATTTAGAAAATAATTTGTTTTCTTGTATTGCTGGCAATTTTTGTTTGGGAGTGGCATCTGTGACATGGTGGCTGTGTTTGCAATCAGGAGTTGACTGCAGTTATAAACTGAGGACATCTGTTTGCTGTCAAGTTTTGTGTAGCCCAGAATCTCTCTCAAGAGCTGAACAATGGGCCCAGCCCCTACCTTTCTCTTGGTGAGCAGAAAACCTCATTGGGCCAAGCAAATGATTCAGCTAGGGTGTATTTTGCTCACTGTGAGACTGGATTAATTGAGGTACATAAGAAGTACAGTGAGCCATACTAATGATGTATATAATGATGATTGTCCCTGCCCATGGCAGGGGGTTGGAACTAGGTGATCTTTAATGTCCCTTCCAACCTAAACTATTCTATGATTCTATGATTTTGTTCCGGGAAGAGCTAGCTTGTGCCCTGTATTACACTTCAAGCTGCTGTTTCCTCTCAGGCACCTCTCAGGGCTGAGTGATGGCGATGGTCTGTGTTAAGATCCTGAACTCATGTGATGCTGCTTTTCTTCTTCTTGTATGGAGTCTTGTCAGCGGCTCTGATAAGCCACTGATCAAAGTTGCCATTGAAGTTTCCCAGCATGAAATGAAACCCTGTCTTATGAATTTCAATGTCTCGTTCTGGCCTACCATCATCTTCCCATTCTCACGTCCTACAGGGTTGTGCTATTTTACTGCTGCAGAAGGATCACAGCAAAACTGTCATTGTATGGCCTTTTATTTTATTTTATTTTACAGCGGCTTGGGTGAAACTAGTTTCTGCAAGAAGGCTGAATATTGGCTGCAAATGAGAACAGATACACAGTTTGACGGGAGGACTGGTGTTGATTCAGAAGTTAAAATAGGAGCAGGATCTGTGTAAGGGAATGAGGCTAGCGGAACAAATGACACCAGTTTTCAATGGTTTTGGTGTCTGAGGTTTTTGGTCATTTGTTTTTTAATCCCTAATTGCCTTCTTCCCTCTGCAATAAATCTACCTTGGGCATGAGATGCAGAAGCTGCGCTGCCCTGGCTGGCAGCACACGCTGCAGACCGGCCCAATGGCTGCTTTTCTGCCCTTATCTCCTCTGTGGAGCTGTAGTTTTGATTGTTCTCTATTCAGCTACCAATTTTATGAAACTTGTAGGAGTAGATTTATTTTTCACATCTTTCTCCCCTTTCAGAATCGGTGGAAATTGGCCAACAGTTAGTTGCTGAGGGGGAAAAATGGGGAGAGAGCACAGTCTGCAGGATCTTCATGGGTTAACGCTCGAGGATACTCTCATCAGCCTGGTTTTCTGTCTGGATACACACCCCAGAGTTTGAACAAAACTGTCGATCTAAAAATCCTGTGTTTGGAGTCTGTTATTACTACATAGGGGTTCATTCTCTTACAGGGAAAAAAAAAACCTATATATTTAACTGCCCTTTATGGGCAAGTTGTAATCAGAAAATGTGCTTTTGTGTATGCTTTTACATCACTGCTGCTGTAACAGCTGTAAACTAGCTGAACAACTGCAGCTTTGCTCACAGAACTGTTGATAAGAGAGGAAATATGTTCACTCTGCTTTTCAGCTGTGTTGGTTTGGGAAAATTAGGAGTAGCAAAAAAAATGAAACTATCGTAGAATGGTGTATTACATAGTATTACAGATGTGCAAAATAGGAATAAACAAGAGGCATGAATTGGAAATTGAATCACAGAGGGCCTGGTATCTTATAAAGAGTACTGTAAAGGTATTCCTGTCCCATAAAGCCTCTAGAACTGAGGGAAAAGTTAAGTGAGGTTAAGTGAAGCGACTGAGGGCTTGTGAGGGTGGTGGGGTTTATCAGAAAGAGGAAGAAAGAATAAATCCTGGACCTTTCAATTAGATTCAGACATCTGTTTGGCTTTTAGGGTCAGGGATTCGGCCTTTCCGAGAGGGATGTTTGGGGACCTTAGAAGTCATATTTAGATCATCCAGTCCCTGCTCCTAGCCAGTACAAGATTTGTTCCTTTCAGTATATATTTATTTCCTCCAGTCTAACTATACATATCCCCAATGATTGCTTTTTTTCTGAATTCCCTCTATAAATGTTCATATTCTAAACCAGTCTCCCTGGGTTCTCTGCTTTTAATTTGCTGCAGGGATGAACTCTGAATGCTTACTTGCAATTCAGGATGAGAGATGTGAGTAACGGAAGGGAAAAGGACATTTTGCAAAATGAAGAACCATGTTGGTTTGATGCAGTTTAGTTTAAAACTTAGTGTGTTAGGGTATTTTTCTGTCATGGCTGGATAAAGTTGAAACCTTCTTTTCCCCCCTTGCCTTTCTTCTCGGGAGAAGAGAAGAAGGAATGACTTCCTTTGACCAAGCCTTTCTTTGGAAAGCTGCCCAAGCCAGGGCTCATCCCCTGATGGGGACTGAACCTCACGGTCACATAGGCACCGACTTCCACCCTGGAGTTTCTGACATATCTGTCCAGCTGCAGATGTGAGAAAGGAAAAGCAGGTACCAAAGGCAAATCAAGCAAGAGTCAAAAGAAAAGCAGTCTCTTTGGTGTCACTCTCTGCATCCAAGCAGGGGAGAAGATGAAAGGCTCTGTGTACGCTTCAGTAGCCTTCTCTTTTCTTGTTCCAGGTATCGGTTTGCCCCCTGAGGAGCAGAGGCGCAGGGATGCTGTGACTACTTACTCTTGTTTGTTTATGTTCATTTTGAAGAGACATGTGAGCGGAGCTGCCTGGGCTGCTTACGGCAAAGGAAATGGATCTCAGGGGAACAATTAATTTTGCTTGGCTATTTCTGAGCCAGGTGAAACCGTAAAATGAACCTGTGTCCTCTCCATTGTCTAAACGGGATGTATTTATTTATTTTACATTTTAATGCACCACTGACAATTTATGGTGTGAGCCTCAATGAATTTTTAATAGAGAATTGATAGAAGAAAGGTGTATAACATGGGAGATTAATAGAAAAGGTTATCAGACTTGAAAAAGAAAAAGGAAGAAAAAGACAGAGAGCTGATATTTTAATTAACTGCTCCCTGCCTGTGTTGTGATCCCAGAGACACGACGATTGAGTGCCAGAAGGTGAATCTGGTTGGAAATAAAGTGATTCCAGTCTTGCATTAGAGGTGAGAAATGAGACAGTGCTTCAGTATTCTCGAATTGAATAATCTGGGTTGCTGTTTGTAACACAAAGCAGAGTTTATTGGAATTAAGACAGTTTGCAGAGCCGTGACCCAGTGTGTTGGAGAGTAATAGTAGTAAAAAATAATAACAAACAAAATATAGTGTATAAACTATAAATAATAAAAATAAATGAAATAATAATAGTAAAAATGAAACAATTAAAAAATAATTGTAGAAATAAATATAATAATCGTAGAAAGGTTTGAGCTTCCCCTCCCTTAATCCTGCTCCTTTAAGAGATTAGACAGCTTAGGTTCAAACAAAGGACCAAATGCATTTGTATCCTGCTGATTTATCTGGCATGGCGCTGTTGGACCTTTGGGTGGGCGTGCGGACAGGGATGACACTTTTCGGTTAGGCTATTGCTCATGGGCGGTTGTGCCCAACTTCATTTTGCAAAGAGGAGCTGCACTCAGGGAGCACATTAACACCTTCCAAATGACACCCCGGGACTGTCAGTAATGCTTTTCTCTCCCCCTTTTGTGAATCCTGGCAATCTATTAATTGTGCTGCCGAAGAGCAGCGTCAGGGGAACAAAGCAATCAGTGCCACCATCTGCTGTGAGCAGGTTGGCCATGTTGAAGGGAATGCCTGTTACGCTCCTTTCTGTGGCTGAACCCCTCGCTCACACTTGCGTCCACATGTCCCGGAAATAACAGTGATCAGAGTGTTAGACTGATGGAAAAAGGGGAGGTTTATTTTGAGGTGGAAAAATAGTTTTGTTGCTGTCTGAGTCTCTAGAAAATGTGTCACAGGACAATTTTCCTACGGAAAACAAGACACTAGGACATTGAGAGAGCTAGTATAAAACTAAATACATTTTAAAACTTAAGTTTCTTATGTCTCCAGTATTATACTAGTCTCTGCTTTCTGGATAGAAATGTGATTGTTCCACTTGTAGGTGCCATAACCTTCCCCTAACAGCAGACACCAACATTTCATCCAGTCAGCTTCACAGCAAGCAGCAGAGTGCTACAACTTGGCTTATGCATGCATATCCCATCTGTATCTGGTCAGAGTTTCTGACCATTAAATACATTCAATTAATTAAATCAAACTTACATTAAATAAATCAGAAGTGATGCTGGATAGGCAGTTTCACAAGTTTTGGTTTTCTAACAGGAGATGTTCAGGAGAAGGTCTGTTCCCTCTGGTAATGGATGTGCAGCCTCTTTGGAAGATCAGACTGGATTCTTCATAGGACTAGTCTCTTGTAAAACTCATGGTCTGTATGGGGTTGGCTTTTTTCCCTATATTAGTTCATAATATCTGGTTCTGAATGACTGAAGAGAAAATTGTCCTTGGTTGTTGGTTTTTTTTTCGCAGAATCTAGCTCATTTAGCAACAGAAGGGGAGTAAATGTATGTTCTCCTTATAAAAAGTGCTTCCTGAGAGATTGTACAGCTGCTTAGTGATGCTTTGCAGTGTTTTCCTGCTGGATGCCTGTTCAGGGAAGCTACATGTTTTATGTGTTAGAAAATGAGTACTTGATTTCTGCCACGTAGACCTCTTCAGCACCTCACACAGTAATTCTCCTTGTTTCCTGTGTAGGCACATGGCCTATATTTAATATGGTTCCCTCCCTGACTGCAGCTCATGTAAGAAAAAAAGAAAGGAAAAAAAAAAATCAAACCCTGGAAGCTTATTTGTTGTGTTTAATGCTTTGAAAATGTTTGCTGGAAGAAGTATCGATGTAGCAATGATGTGTGCACATGACTTATATGAGGGAATAGCTATCAAGCTCAAACCTCACTGTGAGGGCAGATAAGCAGTTGAACAGACTGCCCGGGGAGGTTGTGCGGTCTCCATCTAGGGGGTTTTTAAGACCAGACTGGATAGAACGCAGAGTAACCTGGTCTGACCTCAGAGCAGGAGCAGGAGGTTGGACTTGATGACCTCCTGAGGTCCTTTACTACCTGAATTTTCCTGTGATCCTATTAGGTTGTCGGCAGCTTTGCAGAGGGGAGAAACAAATCTTCTCCCTGCCACCAGTTCCTATGTAAATTGATCGCTAGCAAAGGTAGATACCAGTTAGCCATAGAGTCTTGTGCTTCACGGGTGGTAACACTGAGACTGAGCCATTGCTCATAACTCTCGTGGCGGGGCTGTTCAGTCCACTTCCTAGCAGAGAAGCCACTGAAGTCGTCATTGCAAAAGCAGTGAGTGACTGGTGATCACATTTACACTGTATCATGGGCAGATATCTGTAGATTACTTTCTTTCTGCTGCAGTGAAAAGATGCTGATTTGTATTACAGGGCACTGGTTGTGCTGCGCCACTGGCACAGAGGAATAGACCAATTAATTGCTTGAGTTCATGTCTTGCATGTTTTTCAAGCCCTAGATTACTGCAAGCAAAGCAAATTGTGCAGAGTGGTTGACATTTAATGAAATGATTTTTAGTGTTTGGAGGAGTGCTTTATGATCATCTTCTATGGTGACAGATGTACTAAAAAGCCATTAATAGATTGCATAGATAAAAACATTATTACTTATAATACTCCAAAGGTGAGACTTGTTTGTCTCATCTGTCTGTAAATCATGCAGCACACTTTCACTTCCATGTAGGCAGTGGCTTTTTGTAGTAAAAGCCTTAGAAAATTATTTTGAAAAAGAACATCCCCGGGTTTTGAGTGTCTGGAGGAAGACATAAAAGACTGAATCCAGGTTAAGTAATGGAGGGATAACAGTTCTAGCAGGAAGAAACACCCATCTTTTGATATCTGTTTGACTCTGTCATGAAGAAGCAATGGTGAATGTGAAATGAATCCTCTCAATACAGGGCAATCGGTATTGTCTGTAGTGGGGCTGGATGCAATGGAGGTCTTCTGCACTGCTTATATTCATGCCGAGTACTTTTTTTTTTTTTTTTCTTGCAGCAAAGAAAACTTGTGCTGAGTCGGATTTCACTTGTGACAATGGCCACTGCATCCCAGCCAGGTGGAAATGTGATGGTGAAGAAGAGTGTCCTGATGGGTCAGATGAATCAGAAGCAGCATGCAGTGAGTAGCATAGAAAAGTGATGTTTCTTAGACATGTTGTCTTACCAAAGCGTAGAGAAATTGGAGGTGGTGTTCCCAACACTTGCACGATGATCTGTCAGCTTTTGCTTCTGTTAAAACAGAAATTAAAGACACAGAAGATTCAGGTCATTCAAAGTAGATGGTTTCCAAACTTTCAAATGTACCTGTTTTCCAGACTGTGCTACAGGCAGCGCTATCTAGTGTGTGTTTCTGTCTGTAACAGAATTGAAAACACCTCTAGCTGTGTTGTAGGGCTCATGATCAGCAGCAGTGCACAAAGATTCACACTCACCTGGGATCAGGCCTTTGGGAACTCAGATTTGCAGTGTTTTGCATGGTAACATATTGGGATTTATCAACACTGCAGACAGCACTTCTTTCATTACTGGGGAACTTTGCAATGTTAGAGGATTGCCCAATCTTATTTAACTGTTTTTGCATCTGAAAACAAATGAAAAAAAAAGTAGCAGATGAAAGATGAGCAATGTAAAATAACTAAAGCTGAGAGTAAGTATGACAGATGTTAACAGCAGGTAACACCTTTTAAAAACGCATTGATTAAGTACATAAAAGCACTTATTTTCATGTAGCGCATTTTATCTTGTTCCTTTGACTCTCTAAGGAGGTCCATTCGTGCTCCATGTTCTATAACTGTGAAGGGTTTTCTGATATTGAGTCGAAGGCGATCTCAGGGATATTTTAATGAAAACACTAATATGTAGACTTCTATTTGTGTGCTTACTTATGTCTGCAAATTTGTTCTTGGACAGACCAAGAAACTAGTGCAAGCCATTCTATTGAATTTCCAGTCATGTTCTTCACAAATATATTCCTATAAGTCAGAAACAGTGTTGGAGGAAGTATTTGATTGAATTTCACCAGAATGGGGCAGGCATATAGCGGACTTCAAAATTAACCATAATTTTATTTTTAAGCCTAGTACCAGTCCTACTTTCTCCCTAATTAAGAAAGATGAATGCGCTTCTCTTGCATAAAATGAATGGAATCATTTTTGCAGCCATATACAGGCTACAGAAAAAAATTACTTCTGTAACTACATTAACATATTTTATGTACCATATGTGTTGGTCTTTCACTCTGCATCCTCCTTGGTCAAAAGATTGTAACAGCTGCTGGAAATGGGAGTTTCACCTTCCATTTTTCCCCCCACTTATTTCATCCTCTGGGAAAATCGGCCTTAAAACTTAAGTATCACAGAAGAGACTTGACCGGAGCCTCAAATTGTTACCGTATGGGACTGCCATCCTGAGAGGAAAGTAATTTTTTCAGGTTTGTGTGATTACTTTTTTTTTATTTTTATTTTTTCTTGAAACCTTCTAAGAGACTGAAGTCTGCATTCCTCAAAAAAAATAATAGATGGCCCTTGAAACATCTCCCTGCTGCTAATGGGAGTGGGCCAGTGTCACCTTGACACAGGAAGTTTGTTCCTATTCTATAGTATATGCCTAACAGATGAATTGGGAATTCCTAGTGAAAGTAGCAGAACCTGTATGGACCAATTCTTAATTTGTTTTTTTTAAATACAAGGGTTCTGAAATCAGCTCAAAGACTGTGGTGTATAACTGTGCTGTATGTTTATAACTGTCTCAAGCAGATTTACCAGGCTTTGCCTCAGCATAAGATATTTAGGTTTTGTTACAAGTTCTAGCCAAAATAGATCAATTTTTGTGTGGTGGATGCCTGAACTTGTGTCTTGATGTTCACAGTATACGTGACACAAGCCTATGTCTGACTTGTGGTAGCTCACAAGAGAAGCCAGTGTTTCTGTCTGTAGCAATTAAAAGCTTTCCTTCAAATCGTAAAAATGTCTGCAACTAGAATTTTGGAACTTTACTTGTTTTATAGGATTATTCAGATCTGAAGTTCACACTTAATCAGATGAAGATCAAGTAGTTTTAATCTTATGACTGTTGATAGCTATAGGCTTTAATTTGCACGGTAAGGACATTCTTTCCAGATGTTTTGTATCCTTGTGAAAGTATGTGTCATCTCAAAGGCTGATCCGATCTGCTCTGTGAGGAAACAGAATCAGTCTGTTAATGCATAAGCACAGTGCTGGTTGTGGGGTTAATTCACATACGTTTGCAGGTCTTCCTGCCACCACTGGTCGAGATGAGAGTGAATTATAAACCTGGTGGACTATTAAGCAAAAAACTAAAGTGTTAGGCTTTGCTTTTAATTTGTACCCTTAATGTAAAACACCTTAACTCTTTGTGTAAATGTTACTTAAGGGCAAAGAAGAGGCTGTAGTGACAGACAGAAAATGTAGTGAGAGGCAAAACGCGTAGTTGGATGTTCCTGTATGGTCCCTCCCTCCAGTCCCATTTTCTTTCTCCCTGATGAAAGCAAGGCCGAACTTTCTCCCTGTGGCTGAGGAATGACTGCAGGCCCTTGGGACTGTCTCATTTTCCTGTTTAGAAATGCAGCACAGCCCTTTGGAGGAGTCTGCACTGCGGAGTTTCCCTGGGGAAGGGGCAGGTTGGGAAATGGAGATTTCTCACCTCTGGCAAGATCAAACTGCTTTATAAAATCAATTGCTTTCAGACAGGCCACATAATTGCCAGCACCTCTGCCAGGATCTTGGGTTATTCCTCGATTAATGCAACATTGGGATATTGCCCATAGTCCATTCGAGCTAGGGAGGTTAAGAGAAGCATTGATAATGCTGACTGTTGCATTTTAGGAGTAATTCCAGCTTAGAATGTGATGAAAACAAGGCAGTTCCTCTCAATATCTAGCCACCTGCTAAATAGCTTTTTATTTTCTGAATGCTTTTGTGGTGTGTTTTTAAATATGTTGTGTGCTTTCTGATTGGTAGTTAGGGATGTTGTGTCCCCGTGTCTAATGCTCGATTAAAGGTAACAGTTTGTGGTCATCTTTTTTTTTTAATAACACTACTGCAAAACCAAAACAGTACTTTGCTTTTTCTGTTTCCCCGATCACTGAAGTTGCTCAGCTTTATACCTAACAATATCCTCTCTAGGGATGCCACCCATCCCCAGGTCTTCAGGACAGCATGACCTGTCTTATGTTGGATAGGTAAGATGGCATCACAGCTGGCCTGGCTTCAATTGGACCTGTAATATCTAGGGCCTTTTCCGCTATCTGTTCAATTAGTTTTTTTAAAAAACTGCATTTTCTTTGAGCCACTGAACATGTCTGGGAGCAGTAGGTGTAAGGATATGTTTGAGTCCCATTGAATTCTCAACTGATGCGATCTATTGGACTTCTCACTGTCATGGGTTTTGGGGCTAGGTGAAGGTCAATTCTTTTCTAGCATGGGCTGATTTTGGAGGAGATGGTTATCCAGGCTTTTGGTTTGAAATGGGTCATTATGAATAAGAAACTGCTTGTATTTCTTCATTTTTCTTCAAGCCAGATCCTTAACCTAAACATACTCTCACATCCATAGGTTTGTCGAAGTGAATTATTCATGTAACATGTGAGTGTCGCTACTAAACCTCAGTGTTCTGCCATCTGTCAGTTTTTCAGCGCTATTATCTGTCTGCTGAATTTATTTTGTCTCATTTAATTTATATTAAGGTTTCAAAGAAATGTGTCCCCCTTTTCTGTAAGCTGATCTATTCAGGAGCATCTTGTGGGCTGGATCTGTTCTCTCTGAAGTCATCATCAGAAATGCTGTCAGTTTTGGGGGGGAGATGTGTTTTATTATACTTCTTGTTTCTGTTTTGAAGCAGAATGAGCCCCTAAATCAAGAAAAGCAAAACCATGTGAACTCAGAAATCAGTGCTATCCACAAGGGGCAGAAGGGACCAAATTCACAATTTAAGAAGTTGTGTTGATTGAGGCTGGGGGAGGGAGGAGAGGGAGGAAGAATTTAATATTGAAGAGAATAAAGTTATTTTAAGAAATGTACTTAATAAATGAAACGAAATGGGATGGTGGGTGAGAGGGAACAAAGCAGCACCATTTAACTGCGCTACAGCCATGTTCCTGGTGGGGAAGGGGAAGAGTTAGTACTTGGGCATGCCAACTTCCAGCCTTGTCTTCTTGACCGAAGTCTTTTTAGATTCAGCAATTACCTGAACTAGGCCTCTGTTCAGGAGGGGTTGGTCACTTGTACATAAAGCAATTGGACCCCTTTGGCCTTGCAGGATATATGCCAAGAAAATAGCCAGGGGAGAAGCAGGCTTGTCCTCCTGTTTGGCATCAGCCATTGCTGCTTCTCTCCCTACCTGCTGTGAGGGAGAGCTTACAGTGGGTGCAGAACTGCCATTGCTGGAAGGTGCTCTGAAATGATAATGGATTTCGTCTTCATTGTGCCAGCTTGTTAGTATGCAGGGAGCTCCCCACAAGTCATTAAAAAGGCTAGCAGAGTATCTGGAAGTAGTGGGAATAGAGTTAGTGCCTCTGTCAGCCCGACGCCTGCGACTCCCACATTCCTCACCAGCAGCTGTTTTGAGATACAGAAAATATTTTTGACCTCACACGAGGCTTGAATGCTGAGGATCTTATAATTGTTTGCTGGAAGGTTGTACAGCAGCATGCCTCTGCCACCTACAAGATGGTCTTTGGTAGCCTACACGTACTCTCCCATTGGAAAGCCCACCATAGCCAGAGCCCTGGACTAATTTTTCATTGCTCTCACTAAAATCAACCCAGTGTGGCTTCATGATCACCCTAGAGTTGTGGTGCAGCCACTGCTGATATGCACAGGCGTTGCTTATGCATATGAAAAGATTTCTCAGTATTTTCCTATCCAGCTTCTTGAAGCTGAGAGAGGGGGAAGGGAAGTTATTTTTCTTACTGAGCTAACAGAGACCTCCAGCAAAATGAACGTTATCCACCTAATGCTGTTCCAGCACAGGTACTGAATCATTCTGCTTTTATACAAGAAAGAAATTTTAAATTTCCCTCTGAAGTATTTTGATTATTTAACCAGTGACTTAAACAAAAAATCTCTGGAGAAAAATAAAAACAAGTGCTAACAAACAGTAACAGCACTGATGGGAACACAAATTAAAGGGATAGAGCAAGTGAAAATCTAAGCTGGCAAACTCTTGCCTTAGGACATCGTATATATAATGAGATCGAGGAATGCAGGCAGCATAAACTCACGGCTTAGTTCTTTATCAGATATGTGACATTCTTCTAGTTAAGAGCAGAAATTATTATACAGAAAGGTATAGTAGGGTGTTATGAGGAAGAAAAAGAGGAGGAGAGACCTGAATTTATATTGCATTTAATAAGGGAATGATTTAATAGGGCAGGTTTAATAAGCAGCAGTCCTAGAAATAGATTTTAAATGGAAATGGAATATAAAATCAAACCCTGAATGTTGGTTTAAAATACAGTACCAGTTCATGCAGTCCTTTTTATTTTGAAGTACATGTCATGAGTCGTTCAGGGAGATGTAATCCAAACTTGACAGTTACATTTTTTAATGGGTATTTTCCATGGTCCTAAGCACTTTGTGGGCTGCTGCTGTGTATGCTGATCTGTCACAGTGGTGATCAGTTCTGTCCTCATTTTCTATTAAGTTGCCCAAATGCAAAATTCTGTAACTGCTGGTAGTGCTGATGGTATTTCTCACCCCCAAATGCACAGTCCTCTCTGAGCTCTCCATTCACCCCAAAAGATATTGTGTCTCTATTATTCTTCGTTGATCCAGATCTCCTGCATGACTGAGTGAGATTGGTGGCATTACTGCGCTTTTGTGGAAAGGGACTTAATAAACTGTTCCCTGCCCTTGGAGAATTTACCCTGGAGAAGGCTGAACTGTCTCATTCAGGGCATCACATACACTGGGCCGGTGAACTTCAAGTAGCAAAAGAAAAAACTAGGCCAAATCAGCCAGGCACAGCCAGATACCAGGTTTTAGGACCTGGGGCAGTAACAGAGAGGATTTTTTTTTTTTTCTTCTTATCCCCACCACCCCCCACCATTAAGAGCAGATCTGTTTGTATATATGCGAAAAGGTGGTGGGGTATTGTAAATGCAGTGGAGCTTGTAAATTAAAGACCATTCTGTTGGATTAATTTGTTACAGATCATTCAGGGAATTGAATAAGGTGATGTTAGTGTCAGGTGTACAGGTTTGCATTTTAACAACACTCCCACTACACTAACTGGCTATTACCAGCATAAAATACAGCAGCTTTGATAGTCTTATCACTGTACCCCTGCAATTGTCCCCCCGTCACTCTCTCCGGTGGGCTGCTGGGAGCATTGCTGAATTACAGCAGCTGAGGACCATATCCCAGGTTTCCACTGCAGCTGTAAAACAAATACAGGACAAGGTACAGGATGTGGGAACACTTCTAGAGCTACAGGATCCTCCCAGCAGAACATAGAAGAGGCAGTCTCATTTTCCAGATGCCCAGACTGATTTTTAGGGCTAATGATGAAAGCTTTGATTTGTCTAGCTGATCAGATTTATTGAGACAGAATAAAAAAACCCATGATCATCTCTCCATGAAGTCATGGAATAATTTAAGATAGAACAGACCTCTGGGGGTCATCTAGTCCAGTCCCCTGCTCAAAGCGGACCCCTGTCCTCATGTTTGACCACCCTTATTAATGAAGAAAACCCCCTATATCTCACCAGATTTTCCTTTGCTCTAGGACATGGCTGTCACCTCCCATCCTATCACTATGCACCTCCAAGAACAGTCTGGCTCCATCTTTTCTAGACCCTCCCATTTTGTAGTTGAAGGCAGCAATAAGATCTTCCTTTAGTCTTCTCTTCTGATGGCTGAACAAATGCTATTTCCTCAACTTCTCCTTGTATGTAGTCTCTCATTTCAGACTATCTTGTCACACAATTCAAAATTACATAATTCTACAACCAGGATACAACTTTTGCATTGTTCACTCACCTCTGTCAAAGCCTTACCACATCCAAAATATAACTTGAAAATTAATTCATTTTTACATCTTCAGTATGTTACTTAGCTTCCAGGTCTACTTAGCAGAGGGTTCCAGACTCTTGAAAACTCCATGGAAGTGGGAGTGTTTAACAATACACTAGAGATGGACAAGACTTGTTGAGGCCTCTTAACAGACTAGTAGTTCCCTACAGATCAAGGCTTATAGTCCTGTTCAGATTTTTAAAAGTCATTCTTATCCTAAGTGTATACAACTCTTCAAATTCTCACAAATGTACCTTTACCTCTGATTTAATCTCCGTATCTCAGCAGTGTATACTTGCTTCCCAAGTGCCTCTCTGATATCTTAAGCACTGTAACCACTTTGAATGCCTCCAGGTGTGTCCTCATTGAGCCACCCCAAGTTGACCTCAGTATCCCAAAGGACACAAAACCCTAGGTACTAACACAAGAAGTCTTTGACAGGGTAAGGAACCAAATCTAGTTTTTCCTGCATCCTGTTCCTTTTCTTGAAGCACGTAATTATCCTTTTACATCAAAGGAAATTCAGCGAACTCAAAGCCTAGCTGTTTATCCTCAGTAGTGGGACAACTTTATCTGCAGCTTGTGGGAAGTGAATTACATCTCCTTTTTGATGATTACATGGCTGTGGTGGTCTCAGAATTTTTCTTACCTAGAGATGTAAATGAATTCAGGGTATGTAATGATTGTGCTCCAATTCTACCAGTGCTAAAGTTTTAAGTAATACCTGTTTAAAACAAACTGTGTTTTTTTTCCTTTAAGGGAAGGTGGTTAGAGCTTATATCTCAGAAGTGACCTTTTCAGAGGTCGTATAGAAAAGCAAATAGAAAATACTATGGGGTCTTTTCTGATGTTTTTATTATTCTTTTCTCAAGCCGTGTTAGCTTGCGAGAGAGTAACTTTTTCATGTAGCACTGCAAGCTTTGACATTTGCAGTCTTCTCATACCTCAGATCGACTTTGAGCTTTTTCTTAGTTGACTGCTACAAAGATTTAAGCACTGGCATTTAAATATTTTTCCTATTGGTCTGATGCGTTCATGTAGTTCATAAACAGGAACGGTCATAAAAAGGTTTGATGCTGCCTTTTTATGGCTATAATGAATCTTGCAGTTATTTCAGTAGGAGAGAATAGCAGGAAAATGAAAGTTGAGCATGTGAAGCTCTTGTATGTGTAATTATTTAACAGGCCATAAATATTGAACTAGTAAAAACTTAAGAGGTTTTCAGAAATTTCAAGCAGCTTTTCATTGCCTATTGGTTTCATTTTTCTGTTCTCTTGCTGCTTGCTTTCTGAAATTCAGCTTACCTGATTTTTATATTTATATTTTCACTTGTTTGTTGGCCAAGGGAGGAGGGATCATGGTTGGTTTACTTACTATGGTTGATGTGAAAAGGAAATAATTTCTAGAAATCAAAGGCAAAACATAATTTGAAAATGGAAATGTTTTGCTAACTGAATGAAGCAGTATTGCACTACAAGAGCACAGAAAGCAAATCTTTTCTCCTTTCTTAAATGGGTGAATTATGGTGTGAGGAAAATAAGTGAATATCAGATGACTATTTTAACATTTTTTCAGGTTTAAAGAGCAGCTGTGTTTTAGTATCATAATGAATTGTATGTTGAAGCTGTGATTCCTAGTTCCACCACCTTTTCCGTGATAGGTATTTTTCCTCTTTCTCTGTTTCTACAGTTGTAGGATCGTATTTTCATGCAGGACAAACTCCCACTGAAATAATTTGCAGTTTTAATAAGGGTCTCGTGATACTCCATCCTGCTTCCTTGAGGATTAGGATCATGATTAAGACTGGTTTAATATGCAGTCTCTGCATGCTTTGGTAGATAATTTATGTAATTTAAACCTTGCACTGGAGATTTTTAATTCTCTGAAATGCTTTCAGTCAGATTGTGCTCTGGGGTGAGGCATGGCGCTGACGACGCTGTCTGCGTCTCTGGGGGTAGTGTGGATCTTCACCCTGTGCATTTGTGGGGTGCAATGAGCTTCCATAGCTGCCGAGAGCCTTAATCAGGGCTTTGCTTTAGCAATAGCTTCGAGCCTCCTTTCTAGGGACGAGGCATTCAGTAGCTATATTTGAAGTGACGGATTTCAGCTCACACTTTCCATCTTGTATTTTAACATATTAAAACATGTTAAGAATCCTTTGCATTAAAATACAAAGGACTTAGCTCGGTAGCTTTGTTAGACCACACATGCTTACATGTTCCCATATGAATATGCTAGTGATTGCACCATTTTTCTGGCTTATACTGCTAGGGTAGTCATCTTACCATGTCATTTGAGTTCTCTAACCGTCCTGTTGTATGAGACTCAAGTTATTGTATGAAGACTGTGAATTCTCTGTTTTGGGATAGAGGTTGCAAACACTAGTCATTTTGGCACTAACATAAATGTGCCTCCCCCCCTCCCCACCCACCCCCCTTTTTTTTTTATTGTACAGGGAGAAGCATATGTAGCATGTTTGACAATCAGCAATTTCATTTCTAGCCATTGTGTGTGCATTTGTATGGGTAAAATTATACATGTGTATTTAGAAATGCACATATGCACAGACACAAAGAATAATGGTATGCTGTTCAAGCATTTCAGCAGGTATGTTGGCCCTGTGTGGAATGTGAATGAGGAATAGTGATTAACATACTGAATTCTGCTAGAATTTGTATGTTTTTGCTTCAATTCCTGCCTCTAGACTGTTGGAACTGTCAAACTTGGAGCCAAGTTGTGTGACCCAGCAAGGTTATTTGTAATGAAGTAAAGGTGTAGGTGGTAGGGGAAAGCCTTTTCTTCTCAGCCACAGGTCTACACACCACTATTCTTGTGCAATAGCTGAACACATTCAATTAAAATTGCCGTCTAAGCTGCCTGTTCCATCCTCTGAAAAAGAAAAGAGGTGGGGATTTCTTTGTATGTATATAAAAGATGAAAAGTTCACTCTGAGATAAGAAACACAATTATTTAATAGCAGCAGAGACTTTTCAGACTTAGTTTCTTTTGCGCATATAAGAGTGAGGATATACTAGAAATTATTAAGTCTATGCTCATCTATTGAATACTTTTTTTGCCCTGAGTTCTTCATGTTCTTCATGTTGGTCCCTTTGAGCAGCAATTCATTTGTTGGTACCTTTAACACCTCAGAAGAGTTGTCACCTTAGCGTGAAAAAGCAGCATGTTCATTCAGAATGAGCTCGGATCTTGATGCAGCAGTTGCCTCTTTGTGGCCATGCAGATGTTACCAGCAATGGTGAAGGATGGTTCCAGCTGCTGTGGCTGCTGGAGATGGCATAACATGGAATGTGACACCGCACTTGATTTTTCCTTTACATTACGAATTTTTAAGAAGTCCTGGATGCTGTTTGGTATAGTCAATCCTTTGACAGAAGAGAGAGGAGATACCATAATGGGAGATACAAGGTCAAATACCAATGTTGCAACATACTTTGGCAAGCTTTTTGTTTGAATTAAAAAAAGGTGCAGACTTCAGGTAGCAGGAAAAAGTGTTTTACAACGAATGCTAGCAGTTTCCTGGAGACCTGTATAATTTTTCTTTCTATTATTTTTATCACTCATCTTGGCAGGTTTCATTATGTTTGCTCATCTAGGGACCTTTTGTGGCTTTATTCTCCCTATTGATAAGAAGCACTTTTGTGACCATAATCTTTTACAAACGGGTATGGTCTCAATGCTGCTCGACTCCTTTATCCTTTGTATAATTTTGTCCCCCTAGCGTTCTGTGGGGCCTTTTCCTCCCTGTTTTGATTGGAATCGGAGTAATCTCTGCGAACTAGAGAAAGAAAATGAGCCTAGGAAGGAGGAAAATGAAAAAGCAGCTGCTGATACAGAGGCTCAGAGACCCCCACGGGTGTGTGCTGGACTCGTAGCCACAGTTGAGAGACTTCTGAAGAGGTTGTGTTTTCATTGCTGTTTGTAACCAGCGGGCTCTCGATGGAGCCCAGCGTGCGGTCTGTGAGCATTCCTTCTTCTCAGCGCCCGGGGTACAGAATTGCTTCTTGATTAGCCAGATAAAGAAAGGGAAGGAGCCAGCATGCACACGTGCACTTGTACGTGAACCCCCCAGTCTCATTTATGCTCTTGAGCATCTGGAGAAGTGGAGCTGCATCCACTGGACCCGATCTCCCCTGAAATATATTGGTGCTTATGTGGCTGTCCTGGGCTGGCACCAACTGCAGAGCACCCTCTCTGCTGGCAAAACAGAGGTGTTTGGGGAAAAGGTCATTTAGTAGCCTGACATGGTAGATAACTCCAATTATGGCTTCCTCCCTGTCTCTGAGCTCTCTGACCATGTGTTTAATAACATTTCAGCTTTTCAAAGCAGGGACTGAATAGTTGCTCTGTGTATCAGGTACCTGTAAGTGCAACTACTGATGTTTCACTTTTAAAAGTATTTGATTGCTGGCGTGCTTTGGAAACGGCATGTTAATCAAACAAGTTGCTTCAGCTGAAAACAACTGGGAGGAAATAAGATAAAAAACTACCGGTAAAGTTTTCTAATCTTCTAGATTTATTGGAGTACACCAAGCTTTTATATAGTTTACGTAAAATGAAAAAACCCACCCTGTAATAATAGATTTAATTAAATTAATCTGTGAGAAAAAATTGAAGTGGGCTTTGGAAGAGGTAATTCAAATCTCTCAACCAGTCAGATACGATGTTTTGTTTTTTACAAAGGAAAAACATGTCTAAGCTTCTCATTGGGCTTTTGATTATTTTAATCAATGGTTTCTTCCCAGCTTGCACAATATGTTCATTTATAAGAAACGGCAATGCTGTGGAAGATCACAATAGAACAATCTATGTTTTTTCTCATAATTAAAGTTCCATTCTGTTTCCATAATTACCTAACTGCTTATCTGATGTTAAACTCAGAGAAACAGTTCCTGATCCATTATATTCAAGCCAGACAGAAAACTAAACTGCTTTTAAGGGATTAAAGAAATACTGTCAACCTTAAAATGACATTTTTAAATCCTTTTTGCACTTAACTACTTTACTACAAGCCCCTTTTAAATTGTATTTCTACACGATAACCACCAAGCGCATTACAAACCATGATTAAACTTGGCAGTTATTTCAGCACCAAGAGGTGCGTGAGGTGCTTCAGAAAAGCAGATCAAACATGGGTCCTGTAATAGCATTCACCATTTCCTTTATAATTAAGTAATTGCGTTTGCAGCAGAGCATTGCTGAAGCCAGTGGGGTTCTGCCCAGGCCTGTGCAGCTGCCTTCCAGCAGAGAGCTTATGTCTGTGGTGAAGTTACTCGCATGGGTAGAGTGGGTTTTATATCAGAACAGACTCAAGTAAAGCAAGAAGACTAATAAAACAGAGGGACAGCAGGAAGAGTGGAACAAAGATTAGAGTAATAAGGTCAAAGGGGTCTGTCATCTGAGGCCAAGCATGGCTTGATTGTTACCCTTGTATATACATAGATATATAATTCTATTAACAAGATCATTATAGATTTGGCAAAAGTAGCCTGTGAGGGTGGATTTGAGGAAGAGAAACAGCATGAGCAACAAGTACGAGAGGATGCTCTGTGCAAAGGACAGGGTGAGCAGCAGTTAAGGTAGGAGGGAGAAAGGAAGGGGCAGGAGAAACAGGAGTCTGATGCCAGTAGTGGAGCACAGCTGCTTCTGCTTTCCATGCTTAGGTAGCAGTAGCAAATTCAGATACAGTACATGTTTTTCAGGGGACTTGCATGATATTGCTCAGGAAAGTTGTTGAATGTTGCTCTTTCACAATTCTTCACTTAATTTTTTTTTTCACGCCACTTTGGTAAGATGTTTTCTTAAGTTACCATTTTCTAAGAAATGTAGGCAAGGAGTCAAGCCTACACATTCAGAAGTGCACAAGGAAATATCTATAGGTTCTGGGCTGAGACTTATGAAAAAGATTAGCAATTTTTAAATGCACCTTTTTTGGCTGCTTCGATGTAGGCAGTTTCTTCTAAGCTGAGTGACCTAAATCAATGACTTCTAGGAAACAATTGCTTTTGCAGACTTTACTTCTCAAGTGCTAGCGGGAAGGGGGGAATCTGGCCATGTCCATACTTTAATATCATGAGTACGTGCACCAGTAGTTTAGTGAGGGCAGTGAGGTGCGCAGCCTCTGACAAAGCCTGATCTTAAGCAGGTTCTTCAAAAGCATCTGTGTGAAAGTTTTTTAAAAAAAAAAAAAAATTAAAAAAATGGGGAGTTTTGAATCTGTGTAGCCATCAGGCATGGGGCATCCCTTCCATATGTGCTCTCAGATTTTGCATCTTGCTGTTCTAATGCCTGCTGTAGCTGGACTTCATTGTCCTGAAATGTAAAGGTCACTATTGCAACTTCCAGCTGCTGTTGGGCTGGGAGCATTTGAGTTGTCTAGAAGTCAGCCCATCATTGCAGAATAGCAGTATGACATTGTTTCAGTACCAGTCACGCTCCATTGTTTAGTGTGTTTTGAACTATTCCTTGTTACTTTTCATGAGTCAGTAATCTGGGTTGTGAAGGTTTAAGGAGAAATGTTTAAGCAGTATTGTATGTCAGGATTATGGAGGAAAAGCAAAATTTTTATTGTCCTTCTTTTTCCTTCTTTTCAGACTGTGCTGGTGTAAACATTACACCTTGTTTTATTTGAAATGCAGAATTATCCTTCTAAATGATACTTGTAATCAAAAACAGAAAAGGTAACAGATCTAAGCTGTTGGTGGCCTCCGATCGCTGGCGGCCTGAATTCTGAGCACAGTTTGAGTCGTAATGTGCAAGATTTTCTGTTTATCTAATAGTGGCCATTGCGTTGTGATTATGCATACCAACTTCTATACACACGTGTGTCTAAGTTCTGCATTACAGTTTCTTTCCACAGACTAGTGAGGAAGGAGTTTCCATGTGTGTGACTGTTTTCTTTACTAGATGGGAGCCCATGATATTTTCATCATATGGTATAAAATATTACTGTTGTTAAAGGTTGGCTTCAGGACTGTCAGGGCTCTGTCTGTACTGTGACTGCATTTAGTAACATAAATCAAAGTCCTTTTCTTTTTGCATATATTTGAGAAGCTATGAGGAGTTAGTCATGGTGATTTCTAAATACCAGGGAAATGACCACTGTGAAAACATTTCAAAGGGAAATAGCTTGAAGCTATAGAATGATGTTTAGAAAAGGCCAATTTAAGCTAAATAAAAAGGTAATCCCTGTTATAGATAATAAATGGAGGAAAGATCTCTAAAATTGTGCAAAAGAAATAATTTTTAAAAAAGGTCTGGGATTCAGGTTCCTGAGAAAAGTGTATTCAATGATTATGCAAAATCAGGAACTTAGTAATTGTGTGATCAGATCTTATCTTTTCATAGCCTAACAACAATTCTGAATATTCTTCTCCTTCACTTGGATTTTTTCATTCATCTACTATGGTCCTGGCTTGGAAGAAGTGGTTTTTTTCCAATGAGTGTAAAGCAGCTGCCACTGGAAGCTGTTGTGTAACATATGTCCCAGAAGGAATGAATACATCCCTATCTGCTCATCAAATATTATGAGAACTAGGGCTGATGTTTCTGGTTTTGAAGACACATTTTCTCTCCTACTGAGCCAAAGGAAAAATTTTGATAGTTCAAACCCGCACATGTGCTGACTTACTTCCTCTGTACTGTATTTACTTAACCACTTTCCCAAACCCCGGAGATCTTTAGAGATCAAAACTGACTGGATGGAGAGAATGGAGAGATTTGAGAAGAGCAGAAGGAGGAACAGCAGCGTGCAGTCCTTGAGTGTGATGATTCAGTGCTCAGTTATGGTAGCCATGGATGATACATACCAACGTCTGCGATACATGGATGCATGAATCTGTCTTTTTAAAAAACATTTGCTATGCCTGGAGCTCCTGCAAATCATGTAGTGTGTAGGTGTTGTCAGCTAAAACCATATTGTGAATGAGACCTGACAGCAGAGAGACTGGACAGAGCAAGTCAGGTTGTTATGTTGATTGAAAGTCAACAAGAGCACGTTATATCATGTTCTTGAATATGCTTACAGAATTTGAATTTGATTTTCTGTATACCCTGGTTCCTTGAGACTAGGCACCATTTCAAAATAGTGCTGGAATGTGGATGCTGGGCCAACCTGTAGGCTCGTTTTAGTCTTTTGTGTGGCCTCATGGTGTTACCTTTATTGAAAAGGCTGATGTAATCAATAATTACATTTGAATGTTGTTATAAGCACACTTCTCCAGTTGTAGTCAGTCAGCATTTTGGGGTTATTTCAAACTGTAAGAAATGGATATTTGATTTTGCTGATTTCACATGGCTACTCTCATTTGTTTTGTGGGTTTGTTTTTTTTTAACCCAACAGAAAAAATAATTCTTTAGTTAGAATCATAGAATGGTTTAGGTTGGAAGGGACCTGGAAGAACATCTAGTTCCAACCTCCCTGCCATGCTTATTCATACAGTTTTCATACTTCCAGTTGCTTTTTAGGGGGAATGTAAGAGACAATTTACATTTTGAAGGTTATACTGTTTCGGCTCAGCCTCTCTTATTAACTCCAGCCTGGGATCATCAGAAGTATGTGGTGCTGCAGGCACTGTAATTCTGACACAGATCAAAATCTCTGCCAGGCTATCCTTTCCCCTTTCAGAAGCAGATTAGCAGACTGGCATCTGTTTTCTTCAGGGAAGATGGCACAGATGCCCGTACTCTAGAGGAGCTGACTCACAGCGGTATAGCTGACCTTTCTGTGAGGCGTAGGATGATTAATGGAAGGTGTGCATGTGCTTGCCAGTCATCGCAGGTCCCTGATGTTAGTGGACAGGGATGGTGGCTTCTTGCTACTCTTGGCTTTAGTGTGAAGCGGGGCTGGGCAGGTGCTTTGACTCTTACAGTCTGCTAGACTCTTTCCCTTGTCTTCTGTCCTGCAGTTGTCAGGTGGAAAAACCTACATAAAGACAAGTCTGTCTTGTTGTCAGAGAAGGTTTTGGAAAGGTTAGGCACTGCGAGTGCAGCAAGTTATTTAAAGTTCTGACATCAGACTCCCTCAAGTCTTCAGTGGCTGCATGGGAAATTATAGCTGACCTGCATAGGAAATTAGGTGTACTTTCAACTTGAAAGTCATAAAAATTACTTTATCTAGACCAAATGCAATCTTACCTACTACACAGGCAACACAACTTTGTCTCGGAGATCTGTTCTACCTGTTCTAGTTACACTAGGGTGGAAAAAACGTCTTCCTGCTGAGAAAGCTAAAAAGCCATGTACCAGCCCTTAAGAACCAGTCCATTATCCTATAGTTCTGTGAGCTCTTCCCCCCCTTGCTATGTGGGTCAGATTCTTGCAAATAAAAAGATCGTTTAGTCACTGGGTTAGCAAATAGCTTCAGGAGCACCAAAACTAGTGAAGTTTGATTTTTCTCCCACCCCCCTCCCTGTTCATTTATGTCCTGGGCTTGATTGACTTTTTGGTACATAAAAGGGTAAGAATTCCAATTAAAAGTTTTCCCCCGTTTCCTCCTGCGTGGATTATTTGTCCACAAATAATATATTATTTGAGCTTACACAGCAGCCTTTTGTTCTGTCAGAGTATTCTGCCCAGTCATGTATTTTCACTGACCTTTTAGGGACTCCTCTTGAGACCTCTTATCTCTTTGTTATTTTCTTTGATTTGGCTACTGCATTTAGAATTTATGAGGGCAGAGAAATAGATTTGGGGGGGGGTATTCATATATGGAAACTTTGTTTCCATAGGAAATCAGCGTAAGCGCCTACAATATTGGAAGTTGAAACAATTAGTCTAGGTGCAAGGGGTAGTTAGATATTGAAGAACATTGAATAAGGAAAGACAGAAGTATGCATGAAAAGTATATAGCCAGATATATTAAGGATTGTAAGGAATTCTTTAGCTGTATGAAAAGCAAGTCCATATGTGATACTCATCAATGAGAGTGAAACAGTAAGCTGCAGTGGCAGAAAATGAGAAAATACGAAGGGTACTTCTAACTTCTGTTCAGAAAGAGGAAGAAGATAATACATTTGCACATTTAACAACACACCTGCTACTAAACAGCAGCTGTTAAAGTTTTGTGGTTTTAAAACAGAAGTACTGGCAAACTCATTGACGGAAGCAGCCAGTGAATTTTCTGATCTGTATTTTGATTTTTCTTTTTTAAAAAACTTATATCACTATTTTTTTTACAGATGTTGGAACAGTGGTAGAAGTTTCAGTAAGATGGAAGCTCCATCCCTGGAGGTGTTCAAGGCCAGGCTGGACAGGGCTTTGAGCAACCTGGTGTAGTAGGAGGTGTCCCTGCCCATGGCAGGGCAGTTGGAACTAGATGATCTTCAAGGTCCCTTCCAACCTAAACCATTCTATGATTCCAAGTTAGAGAAATCTGGTATTTTCATAGTAGTTGAAAAGGTTAAACAGAGCACTGTATCGAACCTGCTGTAGGAGGTCTGCAGTCCAAGACGTTGGGTTCCTGACTGCTACAACAATACACAATTCAGCTCCAAGAGCTGTATGTGCAGATGATGCTGTTATTAGTTTTGGACAAGACTATAGAAAGGCTGATACTAGCATAATACATCACTATTTTAAAAAATAAAATCTGTGTCAACATGTTAGGGAAAACAGGAGTTGTCTCACTTTTGCTTTGTTGATTGAATCATGACCTTGTTAATAAGATACTGTGTGTGTTAATAAGCTACTATGTGTATTTTGTGATATGTAATTTGACTTAAGCATAAAGGTTATAAAAATGTAGTTTACAAAATAATTAGAAGCTGTGTTAAGCAAATTGAAGAAAGGTGACTGAGAGGTGGTAAAAGACATGGGTAGCTGCTATAAATTGGAAAGGTTATTAGACAAGGGGTTGTGAACAATCTTACAAGGCTCATATGATTATAGAGTTGGAAAATATGCCTTATTAGAAGGGTATTTGATTTATTGGAGAGGGTTGAGAGTTGGCTTTATTAATTTACACCTGTCTTCTTAGAGGAGAGGTTTCATCACACAGTTGTTTCTTTAGCTTAGCAAGAAACACTATAATTTGATCCAGTGAACAAAATCCGAAACTAGATAAGAGAACCAGAGATAAGTACTAGAACTAGAGATAAGATACAGCTCGTAACAGGAGTGGTAAATAAACAAATGGACTCAGTTGTTCAGAAATCTTTATCAATTGAAGTCTTTAAATCAAAATAGATACTTGTCTTAAAGATACGCTGTCATTTAAATGGGGTGTTGATGTAGAAATGACAACCTTTTGCTGTGCAAACATTCAGTGGATTTAATGCTCCTGTAGCTTTTAAATGTGGGAAATTCAGCCAGTGCAAACAGACATTGGTGAATCTGCACAGTTTATAGGTAAAGACATTTGGCCCAGCTGCTGCAAGCTACAGTAAGCTCTGACACCAGGAGGTACTCCATCTGGGAACTAGTTCGATATGCAGATCACACTGGGAAGGAATTTTCAGGGTAAAAATAGCCTTGTTTGGTTAAGGGAAAATACTTTGTTCATGGGGAGGGGAGGGCCACTCTCCTTCCTGCTCCCCAACCGTGGATCATCATTCGTAGATCTCTGAAGACAGTCATAGGTATCAAGAAACCTTTTTTCTGTTCTTTGATCCTTGGAGATCTGTCTTTCCTCAACAAATGGAAAGCAGGAGAAGCCTCTGAGAGGAGGGGACATGTCACGTGGATGGAAAATGTAGTTGGTGAGATTTTGCACAGTGTGTTAGCTTACTGCCTGATAGGCAAATTAATGGCAGAGTTTTCATGGAGTTAGCTATTCTTCATTGAGCAGAAGTTATCTAATATATATCTATATATACTATATTACACCTATACTATCTATATCTATATATACTTCTTTTCATCTCTTGATCTGCACAGAATGTCCCCAGAGATAATGAGACACTATGTTTTAGGTAGAGGAAGGTGTTTTCTGCCGTTGGCAGGTTTTACTGCCGTGACCTGCTTGAAGTAGGCTGCCTTTCAGGATTGGGCCCGCAGGGAAGCTGACAGTCACAGTTAAAGCAGGCTCCGTTGTCTGAACAAACTCTGGCTTGTTTTCTTCTGATCAAAAGTGCTTGGTGAAAGGTGCAGCTTGAATTCTTTAAAGCATCTCGTTATAGGTTATATTTAGAAGTGGGAAGAATATATTATTAATTAAAAGGATGCTCTAAAGCAGAGAAGCTGTTTAATCAATGCCCTTGATGAACAGGAAAGTTACTATACTGAAGGAAGGTTACGCAATTAACAGTATATTCATTAGGAGTTAATCAGATAGCAAACTATGCTTATCTTTGGGATAGTACTAGAATATCTGACAATTTCCTAGTTACTGCTTAAGTGATAAGAGCGAGAAACAGGAACTGCCAGAGGAAAATTTATATAATACAGTTTACATATCCATTATTTGCCAGTTTTATATATATATATATATATATATATGTTATTTTACATCTCAGTTTACAGGCGAAGTACTCTCCTGTTGCCTTGGTGGAAGTGGGGTTTGCTGGGAAGAACTAGAGATGGAAGTCTTGGCTTCCCATAGCATTTCTTGGCTTATGTAGTTGCTAAATGGGCACAGTGGATAGCCGCTTACTGTGGGGATCATTACTTTTTTTTCCATATCTTTTGTTCCCTCAACACCCCTTTTACCAAGGTAGCTGGCCAGGGGGTTCATACCACTATCATTCTGGATGTTTGCTTTGATCTGTTTAGTACTCTCAACTCCAGTCTGTGTACTGGCCCCGTAAAACAGAGCCACCTTTGCAGAGGTATTTCTGTAACTTAAGTGATTTTTGTAATTACTTTCAGTACTTACAAAATGTGATTTATTTTTTTTTTTCTGTCTTCAAGTTCAGACTGACATCTGGTAACTGATTTTTGCTAATTATGTGATATAGTGCGGTGAACTGGTTTTTAAACTGTGCTCAAAAACCTAATTTTGAGTTGAGCATTAATTTGCTTCAAAAGAAATGGAGAAGTCGGGAGCTGAAATGTGCCAGAATGTGTATGAAATAAGACATCTTCTGGAATTTGTTTCTGGATTTGCTGTAATAGGAATGGAACACTCTGGTATGCATATTATGGGGAATTCTAGAAATTAATATGTGGGAAGATAAATATGTCCTGGTGCTGTGCTCAGCTGCTTGTTTGAGAATTTGACAAGTAAGCAAGGTGATTGTGGCTGGTAGACTTGTACTAAGTGAGATTACTGCTAGTAAAAGGAATGAATTCTTTCTGGAAGCCAATTTTTAACAGTTCAGGGTCACAGTGCCAGAGAGTGTAATTTGTATCTGTAAAACAAAACCAGTCAAATAACATTTGATTCAATAAAAAGCAAATGTGTCTCTTGTCTATAAGTATCTGTGCAAAAACTGTTCCAAGATGCTTTCAAACTGCTGAGTTAGAAATCACACGGGGAGGTATGGTTGATTTATTGTGTGCTGTGATCTGGAGTATTTTATCACTGAATCTTTAGTGAAGAAAGTTGATATTAATAAAGCTGCAACGTATTTAGACCAAAAGCCTAGGAATAAAGAAAGAAGCATTACTGTATTACTACAGATCAGGAGAACTGTGTTTGAGTAGAGGACAGCTCTTTCCGTGGTCTCCGCTGGGACAGGCTTTGTAAGTCAAGACTTCAGAGTGGGGTTTGCTGTGCCCATGGGACGCCCAGGTAATGGGAATTAAGCTGTGCTACTTAGGCACAGAGCTGATATGGCGAGGCTGGTACCTGAATAGATGACAAAAGACTTGTACGAAGTCACACTTCGGTGGAGGCAGACTAAGGCAGTTGTTCCCCAGCTGCGCACCTTTGCTCAGCGAGGCCACCGTAGGCCCCGAGAGCTGTATTCAGCAGCTAAATGCATCAATTTGTCAGCTGTGTGGCTGCGTGAGAAAGTTTGAAAGTTGTTCAAAAATCTATTTGCCCACAAGGCTTCGGAATCACTGATCTAGGGTGGTGAACAAGTTTTCCTTTCAAAAGTTGCGTTTCTCAGGGTTAATTAGCTGACTTCCATTCATGCCTAGCTTGTGCCGCCTTAACCTCCTGACTCTCATTTCTTCCTTGACACTCTCCTTTCTTCCCATAGCATGTCTGTGTTTGAACTTCACTGATTCCCAGCTACATTGCTACCAGTCTGTGCTGGGTCAGCTGTTACCTTTGAGTGTTTTATTCTCTTAAGGCTTGCCTGAATCAGAATTGCCTTGAAAGCAGCATGCATCGCTAATCATGGGGGAACACAGTGGATCATGATAGATTTTAAAGGCTCTCTGCAGCCAGACTTAGGTTTTCACAGTAGGCATCCCTGGATGCAAGCAGAGGTAGAGGATCTTTTTTGAGGAACAGCGCTCTTCTCTCAGCCGTGCCAAAGACTGGAGTTCAGTTTGATTTCTGGGCTATAGGAAAGGCAAATTCCGCACACACACCCCCTTTTTTTTTTCACCCTGACCTCACCCTTTAGCGTTAATGCAAAAAGGGGAGGGGAGGCTGAACTGCATTACAACTGGCAATGTGTGCACAGACTGACAGGGTAATTATTGATGTAGACAGTGGTGGGATGGAGGGTTTGACAGGACAATGTTGTACATCACTCACTTTCAAACTAGCTCGAAAAACAGTAGAGTTTAAAGAAGATGTTATGTTCAGAAGAGAAAAAAGGGGAGTATTTTAACTGACCTTAAACTGAGCCATTTCTTTATTGGATTTTTTAATTTTTGCTTTTGATTGAGCATGAAAAATGCCTCTCGCAAAAGAGAATATTTAATAGCCTTGCTACTAGAAAACTATCTCTGAAGAAAATTGAGTCCTGGGTTTTGCTAACAGGCTTATGTATTTGCTAACTAACAAAGTCAATTGTCAATTTATTAAATTATTAAACTGTTTGAGATCAGCATTGCATATTGCTGCTTTAGGTACACCAAAGCCAGGTTCTTTTTTAGCTGTTCTTGTTTCTTACTTTGATATCTAAGTTTTCCCCTGTGTTTATTACTAATATCTTCTCTCCTTTCCTGTGTGCCAAGCTAGGGACATGACCAGCTGATCCCTGAGATCAGAGATGCTCATCAGTGAACAGAAAATAAAATTTAAAGTCATGCAAAATGATCTGAAGATCTCTTAACATGGAAATTCAGGTTTTCAGTAGCCAGAATAATGTCTCAGTGTCACAACTCCTCTTGAAGACAAGTTCTGCCCTGGCTTAGAGGTAGAGCAGAGAGAAGGGCAAGAAGGTTTGGTGGTTTCACAGGGAGGAACCATGTTAGGGTTTTAACAGGGCAGGGTGAAGCACCCAGCCACTCTGACTCCGTGCCTATTCCTCCTGCTTGGCTACATGATGGGCTTCAGTGGCATTTGTAGCACCAGCCTGTTTGAAGTCTCTGACGTTGCACTTCTTTACTCATTAATACCAATAGAGGCTACTTTTGTGCTGATTTAAATGAGTACCTTGAACTCTTCATGTAAGCAGATGTAAGTTAAGGTTTTATCCCCCTTGAGTTTAAAAGTGCTAGCCTGCCTTACGACTGCTCCTGGTAAAAGTACAGAACTAAATCTTCTGTATAGCTATTGTCCTCTTAAAAACACTGTAGCAGTAATATCCTTTTGTGACTTAATACAAGGAAATAAATGGCAAGGATATATTTTGATTGGTATCCATATTTAATGTTGTCCTTCAGGATACTGGGCGGGATGGAGCAGTCGCTGGACCCATTTTGGCAAATTCTCAACGTGATCTGTGACTTGATTCCTGATTCACTTGAAGTCAGCAGCAAATTTCTTGGGCTAGGATTTTTCCATGAATGCTTGAACGTTTCTCCATTTTTAAGTCCAGGGTAAATTATGGATTTGTCTCATCCACTGAGAAGATATGCAAAGTGCCAAGGTTGGTAGAAGTAGGGGGAAAAGTTGGCAGATGGCCTCAGACTTCAGTTTGTCAAAATCCCCTTTTTGTTCCCCTAAACAATGAGGGCTGTGCTTCATAGCGATTAAGCTAGGCACTGGCCTGTCATTACAGGGCTGTATTAGTTTCTTCTCTGGATTAATCTGAGTAAACATTTCTAGTGACCATATGGCTGTGGTGTCAGGAAAGATGTAAAACTCTGTAGTGTTTGGAGGTGGCACGCGGTTCATGATATCTCACATGGCTACACTCAGTATAACAAGGTTTTACTCAGATGACCCTTGTTTCTGTTGTACACCTTTTCTGCCTTGCCACGTGGAGTCTTACCCTTCATGCTCAGCTCTGCAACAGGATCAACACCTCCTAGCAGCATCACGCCACTAGTAGGTGGTGGTCGTAGTTGTTTTGTCTGTTACTGTTGTCCAGAATCTATATAAAATGATAGTGAGGATTGGAATACCAGAGTTGGGTTGTGTTATGTCTCATTCAAGTTTATTAAAGGATTCATGCATCTCTGACCAAATCAATGCTTAGCGACATTTAACTAACATCTAAGTCCTGCTGACCATAAGAAGCTGGGCTGAATGAGCTGGGTGGAGTAAAAAGGCCAAGACAGTCCAAGGACTCACCTTGTTGAGGAATTGCTAACCCTCTGTGTGGAGGTCTTAAGTGTCCCCTGAGAAGGGAACTTCTGCTTGGGCATAAAAGCTGCTGTAGAGAATGAGCCTTCACAGTATTTTCTTTCTCATGTCTGTAATGGCAGGTAACGAAATGTGGTTTGGTTGAGAGCAGAAACCCGTTATTGTATTGTGTAGATCTTTTTCATACTTGAAAACCTGCCATGATCTCTTAGAAACTGCTCTCTCTGTGCTCAACCAGAGTTTACAGTGGGGGAATGCCACTCTGTATTGTACAGACACCACTAAAACACTGTCGTTTTACAGGTGCTAGACAGTTTAAAAAAAAAAAAAAAGGAGTTTAATGAAGCTCAACAACTATATCCTGACTGTAGTTAAACATCTGATCTTTGCAAATTCTGAAACTGTAGAAAGTATGACCATGAGGATATAGGTTAAAAACAATTAAAAAGCTTCATGACTCCCACTGAAAGTATTGCAAGGTTCCTATAGTTTTGAGGCCAAGGAGGATCCTGAAATCATCCAGTTTGACCTCCTGTTTACTATGGGCTATTAACATTGACTTGGGATTTACCCAAAATGAGCTAAGTGACTTGAGTTAAACGACTTTAGTTCTCAGCAGCAGAGTCTGTTGGGCATATCAGGTAGAGAACAGAAGTGCCATCAAAACAGTATCTTGCAAAGAGATGAAATTAATTAAGACGTGCTCAGATGATTGCAGCAAGTGAGCATTTACTATGTTTACAGGAAGACAAAATAAGCTGAAGTTGTGCCAGTCTGACTGGAGGAAGGAAGTGCTTTTCTTATCCAAGTTTGATGGTACTTTTGATTTCTAAAGTGGGTGAGTAAGACATAGCAATGAGGAATCTAAGAAAAATGATGTGCTAGAAGCCCAAGAATACTAGTCCTTTCAGTCCAGCATGCTATCTTGAGCTGTGCCAATATTCAGTATTCTGGGAAAGGTTTAAAAACAAACTGTAAGTGTGCCTGGATAGCTCTGAACTTGGGTTAAAGAATCCCTTCTTGACCCATGCAGATGATTCAAGTTGTGGGACCTGAAGCTCAGTTATTTGTTACTATAAAACCGGATGCCATTTGTCTTTTCAGCATACTATAGAAATATCTTACCTCTTTACACTGTCCTCAAATACAGTTTATGTTACCTATTAAAGGTATTGGCAGTACTCCTGAGAATCGTTTTCTTCATGGAGGTTGTTTCTAGTGTCTGTGTTTGAAACGTGCTTCTCCTATAAAAGCTGCCTCACTTTTATTCTGATAGTGAGTCTATATTTCAGTAATTAGGATCAATCCTGGGATTTTGAGTTCCTGATTATTTCACTCTGATCTCAGAGGTGATAATCACCAATGTGATAATCTGCACAAAAGCAAGGTACATGCTATCTATTTCAGACGTGCTGACCCTTTGTATGCTAAGCTAATTTTGTCCCTCCAGTTTCTAGCTAGAGAAGTTTGAGACTCATCAAAGAGTCCTAACCCATGCTGTTGTAAAGAAGCCTTTCTTACAAGTACACAAGAATGGACTTAATAAGGGCTGTACTATGCAGTGCAATGGAGTTAAATCTGTGGAAACCTTTTCCATTTCCCTGGGAACTTCTGAACATAAGTCACCATCAAACAAATCACACCACAGAATCTAAGTGTTTATCAGGCGTATCAACTGTTAATACTGTTTATGATATGATTTCTTCACCTTTATAGTATAGTTTCTTACTAGCTTTTTCTAATGTGTCTTGAGTTGCTTGTAGTAACTTATGTTCAATGTTTAAACATAATGGCCATGATTTTATTATCTTTTTGTGCAGAAATAATAGATTTTCACTATTGCTCTGCCTTTGCATGCTCCCACAAAGGTTATTGCACATCAGTGTGTACTTACATACTCAAAAACGTAGAGTCAAGTAGCAGCAGTCCAACCCCCACGTCCTGGGAATCAGTGTTGTCAGCATGCCCCAATTCTGATCTCAACAGACCATGCTGTGCTAGCAGATGGATGGGTCAGCCTCCCGTGGCAACAAAGGCATCAATTGTGGGTGGTGGTTCAATCTCGTTCCATATCTGAGTGCTGTAGTCTTAATTCACTTAAGCCATTAATCATCACATTCATTTTGGCCTGGGCTGGTTTCAACTGGAAATGTAAAGCTGCCTTTTTCTCTGTGATCTGAAGTGTATGCATAGTCATAGAATCATAGAATGGTTTGGGTTGGAAGGGACCTTGAAGATCATCTAGTTCCAACCCCCCTGCCATGGGCAGGGACACCTCCCACTAGACCAGGTTGCTCAAAGCCCCATCCAGCCTGGCCTTGAACACCTCCAGGGGTGGAGCTTCCAAAACTCTGGGCAACCTGTTCCCTCAGAGCCTCACCACCCACGGAGTGAAAAATGTCTTCCTGATATCTAATCTAAATCTACCCTCTTCCAGTTTGAAGCCATTTCCCCTCGTCCTATCACTACATGCCTTTGTAAAAAGTCCCGCTCCCAGCTTTCCTGTAGGTCCCCTTTAGGTACTGGAAGGCATAATACAGATATGGTGAGCAAACCAAATACTGCTACTGGATGCAGTTGCGCTGACTTTAGTAGAAGTTGCAAGTTCACGTAAAGCTTGCTGTCTCAGCAGGCTGGTGCTCACACTGTGTTGCTTTACATGACAGAAGGAGAAGTTCACTGCAGAATCCTAACCTTTGTCCAAAGAATTCTTTGATTAACGCTCCACATAATGTGTTCTGTCTTTGTGTATTGCTCACACATAGCTCCAAATGCAAGCACCCAGCAAAGCTCCGTGGGCTCAGGGGAGTTCCTGTGTAGTCTCAGTGTCTGTGCTCTGTACACCAATGCCAAAGAAATTCCTGAGACACAGCCACTGTGGATGTGCCCTCATGCAAACACTTCTCACTGTATCTGAGTCTCTTGTTCGATATTCTTTGGTTTGGGCTCGGCTTGGCACAAGGAGGAGATAACGGGGATAGGTTAAATATAACAAATATGATTATATAACACTCTTTAGCAGAAAATCTGATGTGTCTTGCCAGGTTAAGTGAAGTAAACTAAGGCAACAGCATCCTGTCCCAAGCTACAGAGAGAACTAGGGGGTGAATAGGGTAGAAGCCAGTGTTCCTAGCACCCACACTGAGCTGGGAGAAGAGGCAAGGGAAGGAAAATACCAGTGCAGACACACCTTCAGCTGTGATAGTAATTTAAGTCACAAGATGGATTTTAAAATGTTTTTCTTATGCACCCTAAATACTTCACTGGGAAAGTATCAGATGTAAGTCAGTAGTGAGTGTAGACTGGGATATACATTTTTATAGATATATCTGTATACATATACACATATATATAAAAAAAACAACTATATATGTAAACTTGTGACTGAGATGTTTTGCTGAATTGCAAATCCCCAGGAATGGGGAATTCTGTGTTCTGAATTTCCCTAAGCAATCGCTACCTGCCGGCTCTCCTTCTTCTCTTCTGAACAGTTGCTCATTTAACAATTGTACTTGTTTTGGCTGGAAACAGAGGTACTAGTCCTGTACATGGGCAGGTACGAACATTAATTTTGTTCTCGGTACACCTCTGAGATCAGACTGTCAGCTATGACAAAAGAAGATTGAAGGGCAATATTTGAGATGGGAAGGTCCTTGTTAAAAAACATCACTTTAAAAAAAAGCTGACAACTAGACCATTGCTGGAGTAAAGAGGGAGGTAGGAATTTTAAGTTCCATAATAAAGGTAATAGTGGAAGTTTTGCAGGAACAATTCATCAGCATGTCAGAAATTAATTAAACCATTTTAGTATGGCATTTCTCTGTTGCAGAATGAAGTTTCGGGTTGGCGTTTTTCTTCTGAAGAACCTGGGAAAAACAAGGGGGGCAGTCTGTAGAGGATGGGGTGTTATTTCAGCAAATATAGAGAAACTGTTCAGACCTGTAAGATGATGTATTTCCACAAAGGGCATTCTTTTCAGTCTGCTGATGAAAAGTCTTGTGGGTTTCCCACCAGTAGAAGCCGCTTAATTACATTTTGTGTATGCTCTTAGAGTACCTGTTTGGTGAGAACCTGACAAATGGTCTTCTGAAAGTAAATCAATTCTGTTTTCTTGGGCTTTCTTGAATATACATGATGTCCGGAGCCTGAAAAGCACAGCAGTGGCACAAGAGGAAGCAAACAGTGGGGCGCCAGTTAGGCTCTATGGTTCTCTGAAAGACTTTGTAGCCTCCTGTAAAGAAAAAGAAGAATGTGCCATTGGCGGTAGTGAGTAAATGGAACCTTCTTGTCTTCTTTGCTCTTGTCTCCTTATAAATAAACCATTGTTGTCCATCCTTGGCATTTGCAGTTCATTGTGATAAATTGGTCTTGATGTGTCTGACATTTCAACCAAGTTGTTTAATGGTGCTTTTCTGAAAAGGCAGATCTTGCTATAACTCGCATTGGTCCAGAATATATCCAGGGTAAGAGCACTCACCATCATGTACAGCGCTAACCCTTTCCTTTCTGGGTGGATGAAGAGGAAAGTAGGAAGTAAACATTTTGGTCACGTAAGCCCAAAAGGCCTGGGTTTGGTAAGCAGTGTGCAGAAGCATTAAGTCCGGATTTCAGTTGCTAAAAGCCTGTTCCATGGTGTGGACAANTGGGGGGGGGGGGGGGGGGGGTGGGAAAAACCCCAACTTGCTAAAATAATGCAGAAGTATTTTCATCAAAATTTTGCTTTGAGTTTTATGCAAGAGACCCTATCTATTACCTGCCCATGCTTACAAGTTGGCTTCCATGCAACGATTACTTGGGTGCAGAAACTACTGGAACGCAGAGATTTGATGGACTGTGACCAACAGCAGCTTCTCTTGCTGCATCCCTGCAAGTTCAAGCTTTGATTTACATTTTTTAAATGTCTGTAATGACTCTGTCAGCAAGATGATTAACACAGAAATGGCTTTCCATAAATATGAGTCTTCTGTCCATACCTTTCCAAACCTTTCAGCTTCCCACAGCTATTAAGCATCTGCCCACAGCAGCTAAGCAAAAGTAATAATAAATACTTTGTACCAATAATACCAATAAATAATGTTTTTGCTGGTTAATGATCCCAGTGTGTTATGATACCATTTTATAATTACATTTCACTTTCTTCTAAGTCAGGGGTGTGGAAAGTGTTCTCACCTGTCTTGACCCACTTAGTTCCCAATGGAGACTTACTACGAGGATGAAAAAGCTGATCCTGCTTGATGTCAAAACACATTTTGCTTCCCATTACCAGACCACGAAGAACTAGAATATTTTTTTAGGATGTGGACCGATAACCTGATTAACAAATGTCTTCATGACTTTCTTTGGTCTTCCAGTTTTCCCAGTATGCCAGTCCAATGCAAACTTTGTTCTTGAACACACTGCACGAATGCACTCAGGAGACAGATTTTCAAAGTGTAAAAGCATGGAAATCCATTTGGAGTAATAAATCTAGCGAGGAAAGTTATTTTTATCCCATGTATTCTAAGCATGTGTTTGCCTATTTTAGAGCATGGGGTGGCCTAGAAGCAAACCTCATCACAGGGCCCAACCTGGAATTGAGTGGGAGGAGAAGATGGGCTCAGCAGGGTGTGAGTGCTCTCTTGCACAGCCATGTCGGGGGGATTGGGGACCTCCATGCCACAGCAGTAAACCCTATCTGCCTCATCCTCTGAATTGGCTCCTCGGCAGCAAGGGCTTGGTGGTGAAGGTGTTTGGGAGGGAGCAGCTGAGTTTTGGTGGCCATGGAGCTGTGCACCTCAGAGGTGAGAGGCTTTGGAGGCCGTGGTGGAGGAATGCAAAGCCCAGGCAGATGCTGGAGACCCCAGTCACATCATCCCTCTGTACAGTATTTGTGACAAAAAGCTGTTTTCACCGATGGTGCTTGGCGGGCCCCTCAGAAGACAAGCAGCCCTGCTGCTGGGATTGGGGTCCCTTTGCTGGGGCCAGGCGTTGTGTCCCTCTCGCCCCCCTAGGCCTCCTGTGCCATCCCTGCCCCTTTCCCAGAAGTTGCTGTCTTCTCCTCAGAATTGCCACCTAGGCACATGAGAGCAGGGTAAGGCCAGCAGAAGCAGTATTTTTGGGGTGCGAGTCCTCTGTGCTGAGGGGCTGTGGTGCTTCTAGGCCAAATGGACCTTTTTAGCTCCATTTTTTCTTGTTTGAGGGGGCTGCCTGTTGCTAATCAGCTGCCACAGAATTTGTTTTTCCTTTGTATCCATGAATTATTTGAGTATGTTTAAGGCTGGCGTGCCCCAGTATACAGCTCTGGGGATGGTGTCCGGAGAGGCTCAGCTGTGGTGAGGCATGCCAGCTTCCTCGAGGGTGAGGGCAAGCACCTTGTTTGACACCATTTTGCAGTTGGCAAGTGACCTGGTTTTCAGACGTGCTGTCTGACTTCTGTGGAAGGACACGAGTGCTCAGCGCCACCGAGTGTCCCTGCAGTCGTGCATTATAAACCGGCAGCTTAGAGGGACCAGGGCTGAGCAGAAAATCCAGGACATGGGTCCCAGCCTGTGGCAGGGCACCGATCTGAGCTGGCAGGCACGTTGATCCCAGTGGGGTGTTGTTGTGGAGCCTTTCCAATGTCAGGTGATTTTTATTAGTGACCTGCTGGTAAATAATCAAAAAGCTTAAATAAGGATCCCTTTTTTCTCCCCACTCCCTAAATCATGCAACATTCATAAATGTTGTTTAGGTACAGAGTGAGCAAATTTCAACAAAAACGCTGTCTTGCCTTAGGGTTATAAAACTTCATTATATTCATTATTAACTGTCTGTCTGTGGCAGGACCTAATTTTTCTTGATATATTGGTTGCCCACAGCTTCTAGAAACTACTTCTTATAGCACTTCAAGGTGCTAAGACAGAGAAATCCTAGGATTAAATGGCACTGCTTTCTAAGTTGCTGATTGATGCTTTGGGGCTGTAAGATGCCCCTCTACAACCTTCTCGGGCAGGTGGAAAGGGAGAGGTATAATTTTTATCCTCTTTTGCTCAGCACTTGGGAAGCTGATTGACTTTGCATAAATACCTTTACTAGGGCAGGGTAATGTGAGAGTTTTAATTCAGAATTTAGGTTTCTCCATTTTCAGTAGACCTGCAGCCATATATAGCATTGTCATCATTAATACCAATGGAAGAACTATTTGAAAACATGCAATTTTATAAAGAGAGAAATTGGTCTGTTTAATAAGCAAATCCTGCCAAACTGGCTGATGATTCCAGAATACTAAACAATTGTTTAAACTGTGGAACATTATGCATTCAAGCAGCCTTGTCACAATAAATGTAGATCTGTTGCTCTTTACACTAGTATGAAAAAAAAAAAAAGGAATTTTGGCAATGCAAAAAAGTTAAAAGAGAACAAGCTTCACAGCTTTCTTGGTTCCAGATGAATTCGGCAGATTTTTTTTCGTAGTTGTATTCTTGCGTGTACTGGGGATTTTGCTTCTGCAGTTCTTCCTCTGTCTCTGTGTCTTAGATCACAGTCGCCTTCAATTTAGGCAGTTTCAGTTAAGTTTGTTCAACGTGTGTGAGTTCATGCTTGTGCTTGTCAGTTTTTCCCCAAGTTTACTAACCATAATTTGCCTAGATCATTAAATTTAGAAATTGCTTTGCAATACCAAACATATAAGTAAAGCCTTATACTAAAATTGGGCAATTCATTTTTCCTGACTTAATTTAAGGTAGTATTTTCAGAGTAGTTTGTCCAGTACTACTACTGCTGTTGTGTGCAGGGTGCTAGTGTTTTAATAGCAAAAGTACAGTGTGTTGGGGGCTTGAGGCAGTTCCAAACAGGCAGTGCTGTTGCTGGATTGACCGTTACTCACACTGAGCATTCCAGTCCTTCTGCCAGTCCTTCGACCAGCCCCAGGTTCTTAGTTGAAATCCCTGTTGATCTATTGAAGCAACTCTGCCAGTTCATTTTGGTTGAGTTAAGCTTGAAAATAAGAGTGAGGGATGGTATTGAAAATAAGAGTGAGGGATGGTATTTGTTTTATTTGCATATTCCTGTACACTTATGTTCCTGGAAGGGATTGGCTGGTTCAGGCACAGGCTGGAAGGTCCTGGAGAAGCCTCTGCACGGAGACCTGATTCAAGAGGCAGCAGCATGTTGCAGGGAGGAAAGTGGCAAGACTAAGCTGGGCACTTCTAGCCCATGCACAGACTGAGATGGCAAGGAGAAGGTGGCAAAGGGCCACTAGGCCCCAAGAGTGTGTAAAAAGGCACGGGCCTATGCACAGTTTGTTGCAGCTCGGTGTCACTGGGATGGCCAGAAGGAAAGCTCTGCCTGCAAGAAAATGCTAGGTAGGAGAAGTTGCATACAAATTTGCCTTCTGTTCCTCTCCCTCTTCTGGGATTTTGTTGAAATAAACAGGGGCACTTCCCCCTTCCCTCCCCCCAACCCCCCCTTTTTTTCGTGTAAAAGTATTGTGATCTCTTTTGGGGAACACATACGGGACATTTAAGCAGCCATACCTCAAAATCAGTGTCGACTTGGGATTAATTACAATACGTCTCAGGATTGAGCCATGCAAAATAAAAGTAACTTTAAACGTGTAAATAATGTTAGCAATGTCTAGAATTATGTTTAACTTGGTTTTTTTCTTTATTTTATTTTTCCAGCCAAGCAAGTATGTCCAGCTGAAAAAATTAGCTGTGGAGACTTAAGCAACAAATGTATCCCGTCATCCTGGAGATGTGATGGGCAGAAGGATTGTGAAAGTGGTATTGATGAGGCTGGTTGCACTCCTGGTGAGTTAGACTAATACTTTAATACGTATGCAACATCTCCCTTTAGGACTATAAGAGTCCTAGAGTGACTATTACAAATTGCATGTAAACGGATGACTTTTCCTGCCAACATATTCATCCACTCTACATTTGCAATGCTAAGTAGTGAATTTTAGAAAAAGAGAGGAAAGAAGGATTCTCCAGTTGGAGCTGCCTGGAGAATATAAAGTGAGCTCTATGGAGAATTAAGTATTCTTTTACTACTGTTGCAGAATATAGTTAGTTAGTTTGGAACGTGATTATCAGGGTTAATACCCAGATGGTATGGTAAGGACTTAAATAACAGTGTTCAAACCTTCCTCTGTGGTAGCTCAGCAGCTTACTGCCATGTCCTTCCTGCAGAGTGTAGCCCTATAGACTAAGGCTAGCTTCTGCTGGGATATAATAGATAGACCTGGACACTTCTTTATTAATAGCTTGTTGTTTTCACAGGACAGAGAGAGAATGATATACTATTTACTGTAACTGTTTTAAATTCAGTCCCTAAATGGCCATTGCCTTTTACTAGGCCTTTCTCTGCTGAATGAAAGAGCTCTCTAACAGTGTTTTTTTTCTGTGAAAACTCCTACACTGTGTAATCAAGCCATTTCTCAAACTGTCTGTTTGATAGACTAAACATATTTGGTTCTTTATGCTTCTTGTTGTCAAATATTTTTTTCTGAATGAATGCTTGACTCATTTTTGTGGCTCCCTTCCGCATCCCAGCTGATTTTCCAACTTTCTTTTTGTACAGACCAAAAGAACTTAGGGAATATCAGTTTTACCAGTCTGTGCAGATGTAAAATCACCTTTCTAATACTGTTCTTATATAGCTCTGTTTGTTGTTATTAAATTCTTTGTGTGAAAATTATCCCAGGCTATTAAGAAGCTATCTCATGCTCTGTGTCGTTACTCACCCATCCATCAATATTTCTGGTGTTTCATGTGATATCAGCAATGTCATTTTTACTTCCAGATTACTGGTGAAAGGGTTGAATGATTACAGGCAAGCACACGTTCATGTTTCTTCATTTGAAAACCAAATTTTGGGCTCTAATACCTGGCTAGTTCATAATCCACATTATATCTTTTCATCGAAGTTGCGTAATGAAATATGTTTTAGGTGAGCATTTTTTTCTGAGTAAAACACTGTGAATAAATTTGTTTCTTTGTAGTCAGCTTTATCAAACAAAGTCTTACCAAAGATTTTACCATCTGAGCAACCTGTTCTAGTGTTCAGCCACTCACTTACTTTGCCATTTTTTGCTTTTTTCCTTTGTCACAACTTGTGCTATGCACTTCTGAGAAGAGTTGGCCTCCAGCTTTGCTGTATCACCCCTTTAGATATTGGAAAATTGCAGTAAGATCTCCCTCTAACCTTCTCCAGGTTAGCCAAACCCATTTCCCTCAGCCCCTCCTTGTATTTCATGTGCTCCTGTACTGTCAGGGTGGCACAAAACTGGACATAGTATTTCAGATATGACCTGACAAGTACCAGCTAGATGAGAATAACCACTTCCCTCAACCTGCTGGCCTCGCTCTTGCTGATGAAACCCAGTGTGTGGTTTGTTGTGTATGAAGCTCGGTATGAAGGTTCAATGCGACTCACTCATTCAATTAACTACAGATTAGACACAAAGTTTTTCAAAGCATCTCCATTCCATATTGTACATGACTCAGGTCCAGGGGTAATGATAATAGGTTACTGTGCTTGTGCTTAGCCTGTGTGGGATAGTTCCAGTTGGGTTGCTTTCATGGGAAAAGCATAGGCTGCCTTACGTTGCCTCCTGTTTCATGTGGAATTAAGTGCATGTGCATGGACAAATCCTAAGTAATAAATTATTATGATGTGGTAACTTGGTGATGTGCTTAGACCCCTGCTCCTGTGTCCTTTGAAAACTGCTAAAACATCATTAGCTTAAAAGTCTTTTATTTGGTTTCTATATGAAACTCTCAGTGTTCTCTCTATAGTATATGCAATTTTTTCCTTTGAATGGCAGGCTTGAATTAGAGACAAGTTCAGAAGAGAATTGTAACTGCTGTTGAAAAATTATTCTTCTCCCAATATAAGTTAGTGAAATTAAAACAATTTTTACACTGGTGGCTGCCTCCACTAATTTAATGCTGCTGCTGCTTACACCAGTAGGAGTTGTCTCATGGAGTCTTTTATTTATAATAAAAATCTACTTGAAATTGCTTTGAACTTCTTTTTTTCAAGGCTCTAGGTAACAACCAAAATAAATGTAAATATGTTCTGAATGCCACATAATTTCAGCATAATGATGCTATTAATGGATTTAGAAATAGCTGAGTGTTTCCTTTCTGGATGTTTCAGCATCTCTAGTCTTGCTTATCTTCCACGTTTTTAGTGCACATGCAGGTTCTTAAAATGGAAATTTAATCCAAGGACAAATTACCATCTTTTGATAGTTGTTGGGTAACTCATGTGAAATGAATTAGTGACTTTCATTTAGTTCCTTACGATTGAATATTGTCCCCACATAGGCTGCCACCTCGCTGGATGCGGAATGGCAATCTCTGCCGCGGGGTCGCTGCTGAGTCTGAATGTAGGATGGGCCGTTCTTTGGCCAGGGGACCAGGCAGAAAGGCACTGACAGGCAAACTTGGAGCTTCCTGGGTGGGTGCAAACATCAGGAGCTTCAGTCCTAAGATCTGTTGACTCAGCACCTTTCAGAGGCATTAAATAATTCACTTTGAGAAGGAAACAGGAGGCACTGCTGAACAGCTGTAGTGGGAGCATTTTCAGTGAAGTTGCATGTCAAATTAAGGTGTTTTCCTCATGGATGAGAACAAATGTGTTAGCCGTTTAAACTCTGAGAGCTTGTGGAGGATTGATAGCTATCCTCTCTTTTATCCAAATCTGATAAACCTCACTAAGCCTATCCACTGATACTCTGTTAACATTCCCATTTCTTCTCTGTTTAGAATCCATTTTCTCTTATCTCAGCAGCACAGTATCCTGACCAAAAAAAAAAAAAAAGTCTGTTCCTAGGTTCAGACTCTTTTTTTAACCTCTGCACTCACGTTTTTGTTCTCATTTTGAATGAAGCTTCAGCACTGACTGTCACCTGCAGCCCCTTGGAGCAGGGCACCCTGTCATAGCTAAGGCTGCACCTCTCTCAGAGCTGACCGACTTGTCTATAAATTACACATCTTTCTGCATAAATGTTTGGAAGGGAGTTTATTTACGCTTAGGATAATTTCTGCGGTGAGAGCTTTTATGTGCAATAAACAAGTGGAAGATGACTTGAAGATATTGTCAGTGAGGGCATCCGGAAGAAAAACCCTAAGCTCTTTCTAAATCCATGTTAATAAAGCTATTACTTCAAGCTAATGTGACACTTTAAACATATATTAACTATGGATACTCCTATTTCTTGATAGGAATAACTGGCTCTTAGTATGATAATTCTTCAAAATAACTGAATATGAAGTTTATGAACCTGCATTTCTGCATTGATAATTTGTACCACTAACAGTATTGTGCTGGTATCCAGATACAGGAGCCAGGCTTGGTTGCGTTGAGGCTGTGCAAGTGCCTGTCCCTATGTCAAAATGTTCACAGTCCATGTTAAGGGAGGAGCTACTGCAGGAGCATGCAGGAGAGGAAAATAATAATAATGGTAGTGGTATTCAAAACAGTAAGAATAGTGCAAGTGTATTATGGTTTTTCCTCCTCTGTCTGCTTCTGGCCTCCAACAACTTGCTTTTCAGATACTGTTCTGGATTTGATAATTCTTGATGGATTTTTCTTCTCAGAATTATGTAATTGCTTTTTGAATCAATGTGAAATTTATCCAGTATATTCAGTGTAGGGACAGAAGTATAAAATACGAATAAGACAATCTTCTGTTTGGGTTGGGTTCTCCTTTGTGCTTTCTGTCAGCCACATCTTTGGTCCACCTTCTACAAATGGAAACAAACTGGTGCTCTGCATCCCTCTCCTTTGCTTTTTGTCACTGTTGAAGACTTGCTGTTTCGATTAGCACTCTTTGTGATGTGAAAAGAGTTTGTCACAGCAGTGCTCCGAGTATCTTTCCTTCAAGGAAGGAGAGAATTTGCAGTCTTCTATACTGTCCTTGTGTAACCTCCTTTAGACAAAGGGTTCAGCTGCAGTTAGCAAGGTCTGGACCTGAGTGCAGGTATGCTGAACACGGCCCCCGCCCCCCCATCGTCTGAAACAATGGATAAGGCAAATATTTCCTTTGAGCTCATTTCCCCCATACAATCTAGCCCTATAAAAAGCTAGCCTTCGGAGTAAACAAAGCAGACTGTATTCATCTGAAATAAGGGTCCTGTTTGCCATGTCTGGACTGAGAAACAACAATTAGATAGGTGAAATCCATTGAAATAAAAACTTCCACAGAGATTTGTAAAACAGTCTTTGCTGGCCTGTTAGGCCTGGTCTGGTACCAGTACTAGGAAAGCAGTTATTCTCATAAGCAGTACAGCCACTGACCCCATCATACTGCTTGGAAGCCATTATCAATGGATGGTAAGGCACTTTATTGTTGTTGTTCACCCACGAACAAGGAGGAAAAAATGGAGTGATTTTCACTCTGTGGAAGAACTTCCGGAACTTCCCAAGGAAGCAACGGACGCTGTGAATTATTTAATCTGCAGTGGATAAAGCACCAGTGATTAGGGATCCAGATTTGTGTCTGCACAGGCTGTAATTGCAGGGATTAATTGCAGGTATTAATCCTGGCATATAGGTAGCTAAGTGCCTGTCTGCCTAAATAATTTACTTCCAGCAGGTAGGCTTTAAGTCCACTGCTAACTTCCAGTGCACAAACAATTTTTGAAAATGTAAATATCTGTCTTTTTAAAACAAAAGGGTATATAAAAAGAAAACCACCTTATTTTTCAGTTCCTTGGAGCAGAAGTAATTTGTGTCTTTACACTACTAAGTGTGTTGTAGTCAAAGGTCGGGTTTAGTCCTCTAAAATAGACATCAACAGTTAATAATGTAAGAGCAGTCTTGAACATGCTGCCTTCCTCTTTCTTGTTTCCCTGGTTGAGGTTTTTTGCTCCCAGTGTACCTAACCTTTGTCACAATTGATTGGACAAGCTTAGGAATGCATTTACTAAGACTAAAAAGAAAAATTAAATATGAGAGACTGTAATTAAAGCATCACAACTCTGGGTCAGTCTGGACTTTACTAACTACTGCAGAACCTGTTAAATATCTGCTAAGAGAGATACTAACCACTGTTTTGTCAGCCACTCAGAAATGCAGAGAGCATTTCAGCATGGCTTTAGAACAGAAGAGCTACCATCCTGTAACAGCTGAAACGGGCATTGCACCCCTTTAATGCGTACATCGCATATTTGTCCTGAAAGGGCTCTGGGATGCTCAACAGAGAGAGCAAGGCTGTGGCCTCATCTCTTCTGATTGTGTTACTGGTTCTGACCTGGAACCCTTCTTGCTCCCAGTATGGAAATTGTGTCTTGCAGATGAGGAGTTGGAAGTGTACAATTTTCCCCTTTCCCAATAGTCAGATACAGTGAAATGATGTGTTCATTGATGTATTGATAGCATAATAAGCTATTTTCCCATACCGTGATTTATTCTGCTTAACTATAGTACAGAGACAGCAATCCATGGGAACTTGTGCAGGTAACAGACATACTTATACTGATCTGATAAAGTTGTCCAAGGGTGAGAGCCAAGAATTCCGGCAGGAGTCTCATGACAGTGACAACCTCATTACCAAGAGCATCTTCTTTTAGACCCTGGTCTTCCAGCTTTTCATTGCTGACCATACATCTCAGAATTAGTCCTATATTTTCAGTCCTATGATATGATATGCCAGATTAGAAGTGAACAAACTACGTAAAGTTTTTTAAATTAATAAGGGAAACAACAGTGAACACATTGTTGCTCAGCTGTAAGCCATATGTCCCTGCTATGATAGCTCCCAGCCTTCACATTTCCGTAATACATATATATCACTGACAAGATCCTCAGGGCAGAAACTTTTCACTGGCTCTTTTCTGGCAAAGCTCCAGGCATATGTGTGATGCTTCATAAAAAGCAGCAATGCCTACAAGTGAGGGGTCCTTTTTTTGGAAGGTCCAAGTGCAGAAAACTTTCAGAGTCAACTCTTTCCAATGCCCTGCTCAATAGCCCTCACATCACCTGAGAACCATTGGCAGAAGGCAGAATTTAAAGCAGGCTAAAGCTGGTCTGATCCCTCCAGCAGATCCACCTGGTGATGAGCCAGCTGAAGTGGGGAAATTACAAAGCTGATTTAAAGCCACCTTCCTCCACGCTGCCCCTGCACCTGCACTCACATGAAGTGACCTTTCTGTTGATTGTTAGATTGTTTTATCATCTTTTATCATTGTCCTGTAGCAATAAGGAGCATCATGTTGTCTCAGCAGCATTTTCTTCCTGATGCAATAAAAGGCACCTGTGTTTTGCATCTGAGTCACATTTTCAGTGCTACCTATGGGGATTTGAACATACTCAGTGATAATGTAGCACTAATTTTATCTTCCTTTGCAGCCTGATTAATACATGCAAAGTTAGGAATTCTGTTCGTTACCTTCATTAACAGGCTAGGTGCACAGTGATGTACTGTTCCTCAGTCAGCTCAGAGGGAAATCAAACCCAAAGGATCAGATTTTGCCATATATCCTGCCTGAGAAACCCACCAATTTTAATGGGGTTAAAGCCCATAGTATTGCATTCGTGCCTGTAGAGGAAATATTTATCTACTGTCACTATTCATGATTATTTCAGCATGAAATGAAAAGAGACATGGCTAGCCTGAAATTCCTGTCATTTTATAGAAGGCAGCTGTAACTTGAGTACACTTGCGATGGTGGAGGAATCTACAATTATTTCCAAGAACAGAGAGAAAATGACTATAGATTTAACAAATGAAAGTCCTTCATAAATAAGATAAGGTAGTACAGCAATGATATCCTCTGGGCTTTACATGATGTTTAATTACTGGACAGCTGGAGGGATTAATGCTTGTGCATTATGCCCTGGCTCTCAGAAATTAAACATGTACAGCTGCCACTTTATCACTGCTTAAAGTATTAGAGCTCCTTCGAAAGCAGTAGTAATTGCAGAAAAATCCCCATTGTTATTTAGGAAAAATCTCAGCCCGTAACCATATTTGTCCTGAGTTCCTTCAGAACAAAACAGCAAGAAAAATGAGATTGGTGGTTACCTTTAATTGCACTCTTACAGGAAAAATGAAGGTAGTTGCATTTTTAATATATTGGATGCCATGTAAAATACTGCATGAACTTAGGTTAGAGGTAAGATAGTCAAGAATTAAACCCTAAAGCAATGGCCTAAGCTGTGCCAGGGCTCTACCTGCAGAAGGTTAGGGCGAAATGGGTTGGTTTGGTGTAGTGCTGTCTCTTGAGCTTAGGTTTAAAAAAGAACAGATACATGTAACATTTTGCAAAGGGAGTTTCCCAGTACTGAGTGGTGCCTCACTCACCACCACAGGCTTTGGTGGTGACCTCTGCACATTTGCTCTGTGCTGATCCCTCAGTTACAGATAAATTGTCTGTATCGGTGTGTTCCATGAATAATTTATTCTTTAAAGCATAATAGATGAAAACACAATATGAAAACAAGATAATTTAGAATTTGGTACTTTTAGAGTGTTTCCCTGAAGGTACACAAGGAAAAAAGAGTAGATACAAAGAACACAATGCAAGCACACTCTCTCTCTCTCGCACGCACACACACACACATATGTCCTACACATGTCAAATGATCATTTTTCACAGAGTTGTGGAAGAGTGATAGGAAAGAACTGGTTTTATAAAAAGATGTGGATAATGACAATGAAAGCCTAATATTGCTGGACTGCATGTTACCTGTGCACATGCACAAAAGCTTTGTCCTGCTGCTGTTTCTGTACTTTAGCTGGAGAAGTTGTTTCTGATTCTTCTTTCCAATCTCACATGTCATACTGTCAGAGAAGCAAAAATTGGCTTGTAGTTATGTTTATCTTCTGGGCAGTCTATCTTTCAACAGTTAGGGCTCTTGGAGTTGAAATAGCCAAGAAATTGCATCTCTTATTGCCAAATATGATTGTATTTCGTGTCCCTGAAGTGCTTTCTTCATAAGAATGGAGCTATAATTCTGAGCCTATTCATCCAAAAAGAAAGACTCTATTAGTTTTATTAAGGGAAATCTCTGTAGCTGTCAGTGCCCACGATCATGTTACGATGGCAGATACGTGGGTAGGAGTTCCGTCCTTCAGTGGCCACGGGTACATATGCATTACGCTAATTAACGAGTGCTTAACAGTTATGCTTCCTGAGCATATGATCTGAAGACTGAATCAGAATCAGTTAGCTTGAAGTCAGTACAGTCCTACGCAGGAGAGGACCATGTAATGTTTGATGCAAAACCAAAGAAAAGCTGTTTTATGAGTCATGTTAATGGATAAAACAACATCTGAAAATTATCTTACTGGCTGAAATTTTCATACAGAGGAGGATAAGATGGTTGGATTAACTCTACTTCTATCTTGCAAAGATAGAAGTGCTGTCTTCTATTTCAAAGCCATAGAAACTGAAGGGCAAATCCTAATACCATAGAAATCTCACTCCTATTAAAGACTGCAGTTAGCACACGACCCTTACGCTTCTAATTGCAGTGAGTGTCACTCAGTGCTTAAATTTTCCATTTGAGTAGAAGATCTAAGACATTTTTTCTAAAAATGGTTGCCATTCTTTTGTGGAAGTGTGGGTACGTTATGTGCATACGTTGTTTTACGTCAGATAATAGCTGTGCCCCCTAATATCACATAACTGAAAATAATTAGGGGCTGATTGTTTGCTGAAAAGTCTGTTAATCTCTCCCCATCCCAAAACCACCACAGTGGTCTTGTCTTCGTAGACTTGGTCAATACAGTATGTGCTTCACAACCTTGAGTCTGCCTACACTGAATTCTGCCAGTTGTCTCATTGTATCCTCGATGCTTCTTTTTTAAGGTACTTTTCCCTTCAGAGCAGTTGTCTTGCAAACTCTTTTATTTCAAAAGCATCTTTTTAATTGTTATTGCACCTACAGCCAAACTCATTTGGGATCTCTGTTCCTGGAGAAATGTGAGAGACAGTTGGGTAAACTTGAGGGTGTGAGATGTGACAACTCTCAGCGTTTTCCTTGGTTTGTCTGTGCCCCAGAAGAGTTAATAGTGCCGTGTTCCAAATGCAGTGAATATTTAAGTCTAATAGTGAAGCAAACTGCAATAAGAAGAAATATCTCCTGTTACAGAGAATTCCCATCAAGCAAAGTAAATTAGTAGAAATGGAGATTTTATGGGGCAGTGACCTCATTGCTTGCAATGTGAACACTGCTTTGTCCCTCATTACTCAGCCGAGTTAAAACCTGTGAGCCCTCGGCTGCTGTAGCTGCCAGATTATCATGCTGAAGACAGGCTTTTCTCTCTGCCTTACCTGTTTGGCCCATTGGTTCAGACATGTATCCTGAAGGTGGCCAATGTGGCTTTTCTTTGCTCTATTTTTCACAGATAAGCCTGTGCGGCAATTCCATCAATGAAGAATTCTACTTAAGAATTCAGATTTTTTTCTTTCTCTGTGAGTGCTTTTGAAGTGTGCACAGTTTTCATGGCATAAGAGTGGCTGCACGAGCATTAGCAGTGCACGTAGCTTTGAAGTGTCAGTTGCTGCTCCCTTGTTCCTTACCTGTGTTCAATAAAGATAAGTACTGTGTATTGTTACAAACCTCCAGGTTTCCCTTCTTAGTTACAGCAGTGTAAAAGACTTGATTGATTCTGGTGGAACGGTTCAGTTTTCCAACTGGTTGAACTGGTGCCGTCCTTGTGCTTGGAAATGTGTGGGTAATGAAGAATGGGAGGCCAGCAACATTGCTGTGGACCAACAGACGTGGGTTTGAATTCCTTGCCTTTGCCAGTCAGAAAAAAAAAATGGAGCTTGCACATTTTTTGAGAATAACACAAATTGTGCCATCACTTGCCAATGTGACTAAAGGGTAGCTTTTAAGATTCTGATGAAGTCTCTCTCCTGAGCTGGACATAAGAAACCAGAAAGCAATGGAGAAAACAGGCAGGTATATAATAAGGCAGTTCGTGTCTCTATTAGCAGATGAGCCGAGGGTGGAAGTCTGCCCAATGGATGGAAGGTAAGATCGATGGAGTAGACTTTTCCTGGCAAAGTGTCTGTGATTTAAACTCTGCAATGGCAAAATTAACTCCAGGTCATGCAGAAAGGTTTGTGCAGGCAGTTCTCATAACCACAGGGAATCCTGCTGCATCCAAGGGGTCTGTGTACGCAGTAACGTGGGGGGTTGTGTACTGTCACAGGATCAAGCCCTGTTCAGTAACGCTCTGTTCTGGTTGCTGAAAGAACATTTATATATTCCTTAGAATTATGGAGTTTATGTGATAATATTAGAGCAGCTGTTAGTTTCATGGATGTTATCGGCTGTTTCTGAGGGATTTGCCAAATTGCTGTAATTTGTAAAATTGCCATTTTAATAAGCAAGTCATGTCTGAGGGAATAGGAGTGAGTGTGTCCCATACAGGTTCCAATTTTCAAAGTCAGAAAAGAAACCCATGAAACACATCCCCACATATTTTTTTTCCATTTAAATTTTGGCTAGTACCAAACATCTCCAGTCTGATTCAGCTGATTATTTTCCAATCAGAATATAAAAGAGTAGTGATAGGTCATTATCCCCACAACATTATCCCCATGGAGTGTTTTGGATTTTAGCAAAAAGCTGCACAATATCAACCTTAGGCATTCTGACCATGCTTTTTATTTTTCTCCTAAGTTGCTTTATTTTACCCCTAAACCTTCTGTACTGGACTCACCTGTTCTTATTTTGAGGTCATTTTCAGTCATTTAACCAGAAGAGTCTGTGACAAACTTCCTGACACTTTCCTAGGATGAAGTAAAATTGAGGAGACTGCAAGTATGAGTTAGCAACCATATTGCACATAAGTAAGATTAAAGAAAGGGAAGAAATTCGGAGAGTGCAAACCTTTTGTACATAAGCTGTTTCTCTCCGTACATTGTGGGGTCATAATTAATTCAATTTTCAGAAAATTAAACCACTTCAGATGAATATATGATTCTCAGGAAATATATTCTAAATCAGTAAATACATTTTTGAACCAACTATTATTTATCAGCAGGGGCTTTGGCATCTGGTTGCTCCATTATAATTAACTAATACTATGCAAATACTGCTGCAGAGAATAGAAAAATAACTCATTTGTGTTTGAGGGGAGCAGTGTGGCAAAGGCAGTGAGCGCATGCAAATATTAATTTGCAAGAGTGCGTGAAATGGCTCCTTAGCTACATTAGTGATTTGAACAATATCAGGAATTACTATTCCTTCTGCAGTCTTCGTCTATATGGGCTTTTCGGTATCAATCACCATAGCAACAACCACCGTTAGTAGTGAGACTGCAATTCAGCTGCATTATTCCCTCCATGGGAGGGCTGTCATTTTTTCAGAGCAGTGTGCTTCAAGGTCATCTTCATTTACCTCCATCTCTTTGCTGCCATTCTGGAGGGCAGCTTTCCGTGGGAAACTTGTCCTTCTGGGCATGAATCTATGCTTTAAAGACTGGCATTTGACCGAGGATCTGTATGAAATATTCACATATTTGGTAAGCACACCAATTGGCTGCCGACAAAACAAATAATTTAGATACAATTAAGCCTGAAAGTAAATACTAGTTAAATAAAACTAATATGATGACAGCATTGGTAACTGGCCTGGGAATTCCAGTTTAATTTATCCTGTCTGGACTCTGACCTCCTTATCCAAAGTCCATCTCAAAAATTAATTTATGTGGGCTGTGGTAGCTGGGTTTGCACTTCGCGCAGAATACCTGGGCAGATGGAGCACAGGCGTTCCACTCCTGCAGCCATGTGGAGCTCAGATCCTAAACCTCACAGTTTAGGAGAGCTTCTGAAGTCCACCAGCCTCTCCTGTCAGTGTTGAAGTGGTGATAAATCAACAGCAGATCTCTCCCTCCCCAGTGAAAATGTTAGTATGCGCAAATCATCCTTTGCCTTCTTTAGAAGATCCATTATCAGGTTTAAGCAAACAAGAAATTCTGAGCCACACTATTTTAAGTTGCTTTGGGGAGGGTGTCAGAAAAATGCGGTGTAATAATTCATCTTATTTTCTTGTCTTCAGCATCAGTAATTGCTGTTATCCGCTTTACCACAAATTTTACCAAATAATTATCTTTCTTTAAGCCATTCATGTAATTTCAAGTGGAACTGACTTTTTTGGAGGAGAGAGATGAATTAAATATCTGACTCTTACTGAAAAGCTAGAAAATGTTTAATTAAAGATTAGCAGTGGCAGCAGTTATAGTTCATTGTATGTAATTCCCAGCTCCTATTAATGATGGATATCCTGTTTATTTCATATTTTGAGTTTTATCCAGATTTGAGGATCCATGATTTGTAGAGATGTCTATTGTAGAAACGTTATGTACAAGTACATATTTTTTGAAATTAATGTTCTCAAAAAGTGCTCTGTATCTTTAGAGCATTCTACTTTTCTCTACAAGCACTTAACATGTGGTAGAATTATCCTATTTTTTTTGCGCAGTGCCTGTGCTAAGATTGTCCCTGCTGCACCAGACTACTTACTAAAGCCTCTGGTTAAATCCTGGCTCCAGGCAAAAGAGAGCCAGCCGATACTGAAACACTAACTCCATAACTGCAGTCTCTCTCT
>VUYV01000057.1:1201790-1256351 GCA_008711295.1 Anarhynchus alexandrinus | reverse complement strand
TTTTTTTTTTTTTTTTTTTTTTAAATTTCCTCTATCCAAAACCTGCTTCTGCTCTTCTCTCTTCAAAAGATGTGACAAGACTGGAGCTGGAGGCTGTGAGGCAAAAACTGTGACAGTTGTCCTCTATGTGCTGGTATACAGTACAAGGCAGAAATTAATGCAGAACACCTCTGGTATATAATGCCTATAGGCCAAAGCACATGTACACTATCATTTAGATGTGATGTTTTGCTTCCTAAAACTGTGAAGAACCTTAACGGATTACAGTACTCTACAAAACTGCTTTTGTAATTATGCTTGTTTATTGCTTTGAAGCCTGTTGGTTAAACACTTCTTGACAAACATTTCCAAGATTTCTACTGGGATCACTTCATGTTTGAAGTAGGTTTTGCACCTTAGAGTACGACATTTATTAATTTCTTTGGCACTAAGGAAAGTAAGCTAATATTTGTTTCCTTTGTTTTGCACAAATAAGCTTACACTAGGACAGGTAGCAAATTCAGAGAATTGCAAACAAATTGCTGAAGTCAAAGAAGAAATACCCCAGTGATCATTTAATTACTATTCACACATTTTCTATTGAAATGCTCTGGAGGCAGTGAAATGCTGTAGTGATGGGACTACCTAGGTACCCTGACAGATTTATGAAAGGAGATGTGAAGTAAACTGTCTCTGGGACTTTACTTCCCCATCCTCATCTCTCCAGGTGCTATGTAAGATAATTTGTAGTGCTGCTTTTTAATAGGTTCTTCAAACCAGCACCAAACCATGCAGCAGGGACCCTGAAGAGCACGAGCGTGCTGGCTCTTGCCTAGGTACAGAGGGATTGTAAGCAGCTTTTCTCCTCTGTTGCCTGTTTGTGCCAGAGCAAGTCCCCGAGTGGCTGGAAGCTGCAGACTTTGCTTTATCCTGGCATGCCCTGCGGATTTTAGCTGTCAGAGAGGATAACGGAAGGGTGAGAGGAATTGGGACGTTATCTGCCTTCCCGTGGCCAGCAGGAGAGCCAGCTGCACATGGAGATGGAGGTCTCTGCCGGAGGCATGTGTGACCTGGAAGGGGCTGCCCCATTTGAGCTGCTCTGAAGATGGTCATTAGCTCTGTAAATGAAGAAAAGGGCATTTTTATTTCTTGAGTTCACCAGGAGGTGCGTAGTAAGGGGCCATGTGCTCCCATTTGGCACTGACACTGGCTGCTAGCACACGCACTGTAGTGGCCCCTGTGACAGCTCTGGTGGCTGTCCAGTGGCCTCCTTGTCATGGCACACTGGTTGCAGCCCATCAGTCTTACTGGTTGTCGCAGCAGCGTATGGCTGCTGTAATTGCAGGCGGGAAGACCTGAGCACAAAGAGGTGCTTCTGCCTCCCAGGCCTTGTCCCAGTGCAGGTGATGCCCTGTCAGTGCTGGTGCCGCTGCCCCTGGCTTTAGCTGCACAAATGAGTTGCAGAGATTGATACCCACCTAAGGACTGCGCTGGTGGGAAGGGGGAGTTAGCAACAGCCAGACTGCTGTGCTAGTTCAGTGGAGGGAGAACTTGTAGTTTCTAGTGCTGTCATCACACTAAATTTAATTTTTAAAAAGAAATAAAATAATCATGACCATGCGATTTTTCTAGCTAGCAACTCACAAGCTTCACTGAGAAAGTCCTCATGAGAGGTTACAAAAGCTGAACTGCTTCTATTTTCTGGCTGTGATTATCAGTAATTTTATATCTGTGCTGGGATTTGTAGGTGCGGAGGAGGAGCTTTTGTGCAAACTTCATTGTCTGTATCCCACACGTATGTTTATCAGTCGCTAATTTGCCAATGCAGCAGATTTCTGAAGGGAAATGTCTACAGACAGAAGGAGGGGGTGGAGGTGGGACCAGGAAAACAACGAGGGAAAAAAGATGGGCTCATTACAGTTGGAGGAAAGGAAATTAATGCACATTTGGAATGTGCAAATCATTACAACCTTGCCCAAAAATTAGGGATCAAAGGACTATGCAAAATTTTGCTCACTGATCTGTTTCTAAGCTTCATCAAAATAATGCTAGAAAAGCAATTTCTTCTTCTCAGCCTTGATGTGTTATAGAAACTGCACATAGCCCTAGAAGTATTCCTGTTTCTCAATTCCTTTTTAAATAGATTGGTAAGATTGTAACTGTTACCTTAAATTCCACTTGGTGTTCCATATTATGCATCATCTGAAGAGAGTATTAGGTTATGAAGCTGTGTAGGATTAATAGATTATTTTATTTCTAGTTATGGGATAAGGATAGAAAAGTATGCTCAATGAAGAAAAAAAGCAGAATTTGGATGAAAACCAGAGCATTTCAATGGTCTCAATTCTGCCACGCAAGAGGGGTTTTTTTAGATGCTTCTCCACCAGACTGTGCTCATATTTCAGGTCCTTCTAATATTTGTCCTCTGATCTCAGTTCCCTCCATTTGGAGAGGAGAAATATTAGCCCCTCCAAGGGACAATTCTTATCCCAAGATAGGTGGCAGTAGTTGCCGGTTGAGGGCATCTCTCTATATCCAAAATACTCTGCCGAGTACAGAAGGAGCCTGAGCAACCGACCTCAACCAGATGATACCTAGTGTCTAACACTGGATCCTTCTTTGGTGACCACACTCTGTTGCATTTAATTATTGATGTCAAGTTGGGCACACAGCAGAGTGCAGCTGAGATTCTCTTTAATGTTTGTCCCTGTTGGAGGGAGCTTGCGTTGTGTCCAGTGCATAGTAGTGTTTCACCAAGGAAGGCAAACCTCTTTTTCTTCTAATTAGGCAGATTGCTACTCTGGTAGACACAGTAACATCTGGAAAACCTGGGACTAAATGGAACAGAGCACAGGACATGAGGGGAGAAGTATATATATTGTCACGCTCTGATGTAAAACTGCAGGCTGCTTAGTTTAACAGACAGAGCCCGGAAAGTTTGCAAGCTAGAATGTAAATAGGTACCTTTGTTCAAGTGATCGTGTTCTTAATTGCTAGATAAATAAGAGTTTCATTCCCAGGTATAAAACAGACATAATATTTCAGTAGAATACCACTGGGTTCCTGTTGTTGGCTGAAAGCTGGGTTATGACAACTCCTTTACAGAGATTCTGTTCCTTTCCGGATGCACTTGCCATCGCAGCGTTCAGTACCATCTGAACTGTGTGGTTTAGCGTAGGGGCTCTGCAGTTATGACAGTAAATAGTTCTGCTTCTGAAGATGAAAAGACCCCCAAATACAATGTTTTTTTTAAAAAAAAGTTTATTGTAATTTATTTGTATGTGTTTATTGTACTTGTAATTTATCAAAGCCTTAACTTGCCTGTAGGTGACTGGTACTGCAGAAGCAGAATTCTTTTTTAAGTAACTACCCAAAAGTACTTATGGAGAATTTCTTCCAGGGTTTTAGTTCCCCCACACCTTGATGAAATAAAGCGACTGTGAACTGCACATTGTTGGAGTACCTGAAAGTTTTAATTTGAGCAGGCTTGTCTGATTCAGCTGTCCATTAGGCTTGCAGAGGAGAGTACTCCACTCAGCTTCCTATCTGACAAACGCCTCATTTGTATGTTAATGTTGAGTTGTGATTTCCAGGGAAGGCATTCAGTGTGTTGTAAAGGGCCTTACTGGCAGATTGTAGCTAAATTGATGCTCAACTCACTAAATATTTACCCTACACATCCCACTTAATATGTCCAAAACCAGGCACACTGTGAAATCATGAAACCTGATTCTGTGCTTGTGAAAGTCAGGAAGCTGGTAATGTCAGCGCGGAGCAAAGTGAAGTGCTGTGCGAGTCCACCAGCGTGTGCCAGCACACCTCCAGCCCACCCTGCAATCTCCCCGCTCTTTCAGTGCTGTCACCCCATACACCGGGGTTTCCCTGGCTGCTTTTGCCTCAACACCAGGGCAGCGCTGCAACTGGCCCCCCACTTTTCCTGCATGCAGTTCTCACAGCCCTGCTGCCCCTTCTTCAGGGCCGCCCGTGGCCCATAGAGGATGCGCTGTATAGCACAGCTGGGGAGCTGACCACTGTGTCTTCACCTGCTCCTTGCCATGTAGTTTACCACTGGGAAAAATGTTTTGGGTTAGGACAGGCAAGGTGATGCTTTTGTGCCCTCACCTTCCCCCTGTCTCAGACATTCCTAATGTGCTAAAGCTGGCACAGTGGTGAGGGGTGGGTTGGAGATCTCACAGCTCACCTGTTTGTTTTTATTCCCAAGCTTGTTCTCCCAATGAGTTCCAGTGCAGTAACAAGTCGTGCATTTCCATCATCTTCGTGTGTGACGGTGACAATGACTGCGGGGATGGCAGCGATGAAAGAAAATGCTCCCCTCTGACCTGCAACCCCAATGAGTTCCAGTGCAACAACAGCGTGTGCATCCCAGAGCTGTGGGTCTGCGATAACCAGCCGGACTGTGAGGATCAGTCAGACGAGTCCGTAGAGAAGTGTGGCTATGATGCCAAGGCCCTCAACACCTGCGCGGCTCATGAGTTCCAGTGCGGCAATGGTGAATGCATCCACCTGAACTGGAAGTGCGACGGAGATGAAGACTGCAAGGACAAGTCTGATGAGCAGGATTGCCGTGAGTGTCTGCAGGGGTAGGGCAGAGCTGAGCGCTTTTCTTTGTTGGGGAGAGGGGCCAGAAGGCTGCTGTGGGCTGTGTTTTAAGGCAAGTCTTTGATGTCTATGCAGCAACTGTGTGCCTGACAAGGAACGTTTGTTTCCCAAATGGCATGGCTGGGTGCCCAACCCAGCAGGGTCAGGTATATTCCAGACTCCTTTCATGCTTTTTCCTTGAGGATTCAGGGAGGAGGTGCAAGAACTGTTGGATGGTACCGTGCCTCGGAAGAGATCTGTTTCACTAGAAAGACAAGGAATGGAAAATGGGAAAAATGTTCAAAGCCCTCAGGCTGCATGGTGGGGTCACAGCCTGGAGGTTAGAAGCCGCAATGCTAAAGGGAATACATGATCAGCAGAAAAAAATAATTAGTTTTCTGCCTCTGAAGTTAGAGTATACTGAACAAGGCAGTCAAGAGCGGCACCTCTGAAGAATCCAGTTTGAAATGCACTTTGAGCTTGGCTTGATAAAGGCACAGAGCTAATAAATAATGGATTTCTTTTCAGCTGGCTTTATGCATTTAACATGGTGTTGTTGGTGTGTGTGGTGTTTTGAATGTCTCATCCGTTTTTAGCCACTAAACTGTTCAAGCTGGTCACTTACCTGAGGAGGGAGAGAGAGACAGACAAGAAAATAAGAGCAAAATGTTTTGCTAAAATATTTATAATCACAAGATTGAAATAAAATAAAATATTTACATAGCTGTATATATTTAGCAACTCTGACATTGGGCCACCTCTAGGGAGGAAGACAGCAACCAGCTGCCAAAACCAGACGTTTTTGCAAAGATACCTAAGACAATTTACCACTTTTGCCAGCACTGAGCCCAGGCCATTGAGCTCAGAGCAGCTGTATGGGAGAGCCCTTCAAGGAGTGGGGGATCAGACTCTCTCCCAGGCAGGGATAGGCAAATGTAAATTCAGTGGCTTCTTTACCAAGAGGAGGACAATGTAGTAAGTCCTGGACACCACTGTTTACACTGCAGAAGAGCAGGGCGATGAGCCACAGGTAACCCTGGAGCCGCTGCACTTTTAAAAGAACCAAGGACTCTTTTAAAAAAGAGAGTTGAGAGCAGAGTAGGTGAAGCCAAATACGTTTTGTTAGGAAGAGATCAGCTTTGACTGCTGGGTACAAGGATATCATCTCTCTGCTGTCTTCTGCATAGGGATGGAATAGGTGGGATGTCTTTTCCTTCATCTCCAAGGAGGTGATACAGGAGCTGAAAGAGCTCTTGGGCAGCAGCTACCCAGGCAGTACTTCCAGGGTCTGACTTGCTGTCAGCACAGCCCCTGGCAGGCAGTGTCGCAGGGACAGTGGAGTCAGGAGACAAAGTTGGTTCCTGGTTTCAGTCTGAAGTGACAGTAAGAAAGCCAGGCAGGAGCACGTCCAATGGAGACGTGCACCACTAGCAGGGGCAGCCTGTGCTGCTTGGTGCCTGTTTTCATTCTGAGACTTCCTGCAGACAATCCTGTACTTGCATCCCCTCCGAATCAGGAGGCAGTTGGTAGACCTGTGTTACAAACACAGGTGAAGAACTGGTGTCTGGCACAGGGGTCTTCAGGGTTGCATTCCCTGAAGTGACAGTGACCTGGGAGGATTTTAGACAACTTAAGAGAGGGAAAAATGAGCTCCTTTCTATTTCTAAATGGTGAAAAAAGAGGGGAGCAGCTTACAGATGGCATTTTCTGATGAAATGTCCCTAAAATGGGATTTCAAGCCCTGTTGTTCAACTTGAAATTAATCTTTTTAACTCTTTTACAAGGCCCATTTACCTTGACTCTTTGCTGGGTGAGCGGAGCAGGACTGTGCCCGTGTCCCTTGCTGAGGCAGAGGGAGCACTCTGTTCCCCAGCTTATTTCCTTGACCTGATGGACACCAGCAATATCCAGCTGAGCTCGGACTGCCAGGACGTGAGGCCCAAAAAGAGCACAGCTCTGACAGTGTCCCTCAGCGACAGAGCGGGTTCTCCAAGTAGCACCTCCAGGTATGCCAAGGGCAGCCTCCCTGGGGCAGAGGACGCAGCTGGGCACCGCTGCAGCACAGCACAGTGCTGACAACCAGTGGAGGAAGGAGGAAATGTGGCAGAAGTGACTTGAGGCAATTAGATCCCTGACTAGTGGAGATTTAGTGCCCGAGGTTTTTTTTCCAGTAAGTCTCAGTACAGCTTATCTACCCAGGAGAAACGAGCATGTGAGCTGCTTCTGCTGCTTTCAGTCCTGTGGGCCAGGGAACAGTGGGAGTCAAAGCCTCATGTTTTAGCTACTGCAGTGCTCTGTACGCAGTGCCTGGCTCTGCCCTTTACACCATGCAAACTGGGAATCGCCCCAGTGCCACAGAGGTGCATAAGTAAGTCTGCTGCTGTTTACACCGTGAGGAGGGAAATCTCTAAGGCAGCAGCCAGGAGAGGACTTGTGGCACTGAGTGCTCATGTAGCCGATGGGTCATCTGGGTCAGAGTCAAACCTAATGCTGCTTCCCCATCCTAAATGTAGCTGTTGCTTGAGTACACATGCCTGCAGTCAGAAAGTGACATTTGAGAGCTCTGGAAACACAGCATCACTGTTCATCTGTTGGACTGAAGAGTTTAGGGATTGACCTTTATTATTTTTTTCCTCTCCAGAAATTCTCTTTTTGAGATCAGTATCGCGTGGCATGCAGGGAGTTACAGGTGTATGACACTGCTCCATCCCCTTAGCAACAGGGATGGCACAAGTACTGCTGGGTTTGACTTGATTAAAACTGCAGATACCAGCACTATGTCTTCTCTTGCAACTGGGAATCACATAGGGTTTGCATTGTATAAAATAGAGGGATGGGAGCTAACGCTTTAAAAAAATGTCACGAGGCCATCACCAGTCATTCGTTATAATCATTTTGAGGGGATAAATGAGTAGAGCAGAAATGAAGGGTGACAATTGGTGAACAGGTTTTGGCAGCGAGACAGCAAATAAATAGGAGGGAATGAGTCATTTCAGGAAAGCTGTGTGATAACATTGAGTGGTTGGGTTTTTTTCCCTAGCATATATATTCAAATATGTATATATATTTATAAAATGAACATTAGGTTAGATTTATTAGTCTCCAAATCTGGAATGGTTATATTTTAAAATGTCCTTTGCAACTCACATTAGGGCATCCAGGAAGGAGAATAAATAATGCTTACAACTGACAGCTAGAAAACAGATCCCTTGAGACCTGACCTCACACTTTTGTGCCTCTGTCTCCCTATCTATAAAATGGGATTGATGCATTTTGCAAATGCTGGGGTTTTCTTGGGATTAAGTTAATTTGGGGGAAGAAAAACAACAAGCAGGAGAAACACAGGCTCAGACTTGGAATCTGGAATATACCTGCTGAACTTGAGTGGTAAAGCTTTGTGCGTCGTATTTGCAAATGGGAAGTGTGTCTGTTTGAGTGTGCCTGTTAATTTAGCAGGGCTTTAGTAAATTGTTTCGTATTTGATTTGCGGAGCAGAGGAGATGGCTGTAAAACTGCTGAGGTTTCACTGATTTAAACCCCCCAAAATAGCACAGCAATTTTCTGAACATCTTGTGCAAATAAACAGCACAGCTTTTGCCTCTCATTGGGATGTTTCTCTGGTTTGGGAATGGCCCTGATGGTGACCTGCTGTCAAGTCTGCTAGTGGTGCTGAGATGGGTTTGTGTCCTGGCTTCAGGATAACAAATTTCCTGGCCCTCTCCCCTCAAGGTTATGATCTCTAGGCGAGGTATATAAACATAGCATTCTCTCTCCTCCTACTGAAAAATGCACCAAAAGAGAAATGCTGTATGAGCATTTTAACAGTTTTGTGATCAGTAAGAGTTGTTACTGTGTCTCCTCTTTTTGGATGTCCATTAAGAGGCTCAGGGGCTATTCCTTAAAGGTCTGAACGTCCTCAGCTCTGCTGGAGTGAGAAGTAAGCCAGGAAACCAAGCCCGCTCTCCAAACTTCTGTCTTTTCTTCTTGAAGCAAAAGCTTTGTGCAATGATGTTGTACAGTCCCACATCTGTGTTTTGTAGTCCTTGTAGCAACCAAGCTGGGAGCTGTGCTGTCATTTTTCTCAGTCTTGTGGTGCTTTTGCAATGTCGTCTTTGCAGTTCCTGCAAAATTCTCCTTCATTTAAATTTGGTGTAGGATTAGAAACCTTTCTATTCTTAGCACCTAGCTATAACTGCTTTCTAGAAGAGCTTTGAAGATTATAACTGAAGACAATTAGTAGGTTTTATAACGGCTGCCTTCCAAATCTGTAGCTGTTGTCATGCAGATTTACTTGATAAACTGGAGACCTGTTCCTACTACAGGAAAGACAAGACCCCTTTTATTTAATTATTTAATTACATGTAGCAATTTTTTGAGGGGTTAATACTTATAGTTAGAAATGGAAGACCATATTTTCCTGTCTCCACATCTAGAAGTTGCTACAGAAAAGGTGAAGTAAACTGTTTTTCCTGTTGGGGGTGAAGACAAGAAATACTTGTGGCAAGGGAATTTTCAGCTAGACAGTAGGAAGAGCTTTGCAATGGCCAAGGTTTAGCTTGGAAGAGGTTGGGATTGCCTAGGGAGAAGGTGGTCTCTCCATCGTCAGGGCTTTCTCCAGACAGGTGGTTGTGCATGGCCGGAAAAGTTCAAGAAGTGCCTCTGCATCCCTGCAGGAGCTCTCAGTGCCACTTCCAGATCTGTGGTCTGTGATTGTCCTAGACTACAGCTTTGTTTCCTCCTCTCCTTCATTTTTCTCCATTTAGAGCAGCAGTTCCCACATGCTTAGTTTGGAGCTGCTGTCCCAGATGTCCCACTGAGGTTTCCCATTTCTGTGCCTGGGTTTATTAGCTGAAATGTGGCAACACAGCTGGTCCCATAACTATGCTTATTGCTTGCGATTTTTTTCTCTCTTTGCAGCTTTTTATGAATATAGTGCATATGGCTTTCCTCTCCAAGGAGCAGTGCTATTTCCAAACTTTTCTCGTGTGAATACTGTGTATTTCTGAAGGCAGGATTTCTCCCTTCCCCCACCAGCCCTGCATTTGTGGCTTTTCCTGTCTCTTGTGCCCTTCACTGGCTGAATATGATGCACTAGAGCTAAGTCCAGTGAAGCAGTCGTGGATCTGGATCCTGCATCCTGTGGGATGCAATCACCAATGCTGACCCTTTGTGCAACTAATACTTTATGGTATCGATGCAAGCTCACTTCATGTTTATGGCTCTTCCTGCGTTATCTGAAAGTAGTAATTTTTGTATTAGAACTAGTTTGTCAAATTGTCAAGGAAGGTCTGCCATGCAGCTCTTGCCTCCCATGTAGTAACATCAGTGCTGACCTCCTCTAGCTATTGAGAGGCAGTGATTTTCTGCCATATGATACCAGGATGCAATCAGCAAGATGGAAAGGCTGGAATCAAGAGCTCTCCAGGGTGCGCTGCCTTAACAGGATTTTAAGAAAACATCTGCAAGACGGGCCCCTCAGAAGTAAGCTGCGTAACATGTCCCAGGAATGAGGAGCCTGTTTTTCCAGTGAACTACAGGCTGCAGCCCTTTGCTGGCTTGCAAGTGCCTGTACCCTTTGTCAGTGCAAGTCTGGTCCCAGCGAGGGAGGTCTCTCACTTAGTGTAACCTTGGGGAGGGAAACATGACTGCTTTTAGTATGGTCAGTGCAGCTCTCTGTTTCATTTTTTTCCCCAACTTTGCTGGTCATCAGATCTGGTTTGAGTCTGTAACAATCTGACCTGGGCAAATGAGCTTCAGGCTTGAAACCTGGCCTGACACTGTGGAGATGTTTTTGGCCTGTAACCCCAAGAAACACCAAGCCGCGGTACAGTGGAGCTCTTCTGCCTTCCAGTGGTCTGTTACCTCATGGTCATTTAGTAACCCAAATGATGATGTCTGTGTTTCTGGCTTCGTCCCTAGTGTGAGTACATTGGCTTTGGCAGAGAGAGTCAATGCATGTCTGTTGCCCATGCCCTTATGCTGAACATATTTTGAAATACATCTTTAATATTTTTTCTGAAGGAAGGAGGGCTGAGGAGCAGTTGCCTTTGGCTACCTTTGCCACTCTGCACTCCTAGCTGGAAAGCAGCCTGCACTCTCACATAGACTGAAGACCCCAGAGGGGCTCCTGTGCTGACAGTATTGCTGCCCACTTGCTTTCTTGTGTCTCACCCAAGAAGCTTCATGGCCTGCACTGATTCTGTTTTGGCTAGATCTGCTCATATGGGCTTTGGGGCTCTTTTCCCAAGAACATAGAGGGTGATCTGGGATGGCAGAGAGGCACAGGACAGTGGCTGAGTAGAAACAGCCGATGCTCTATGCCGTTTGCTGACAAAGGGTGCAAAACTCCAGCAGTGTCAGAGATACATGGTTAAAAGGTACCGCACAAAAGATTAAAGTCCTGTGTGGCTAATGCTTGAATGTGTTGTCTTAAAGCTCTGGTGACCTGCCGGCCGGATGAATTCCAGTGTGGCGATGGGACCTGTATCCACGGAGCAAAGCAGTGTGACAAGGTGCATGACTGTCCTGACAACAGCGACGAGGCAGGCTGCGTCCAAGGTAGGTACAGACAGCTCTGCACTCCTCATGCTCTGTGGTGTAAGTCTGCAAGAGCTGCGTGGCCACTGGAAAGGGAAGAGACCTGTGCTGCTCCTCTGGGCCATGGCAGGCTGCTTCCTGTAGAGTTTTAAGCCATTCTGGCAGCGGGGTTGCTTGGGAGAGATGATTGTGTTGACCAGGCAGACTGCATGTCTTGAAAAGTTCCTTGCATGATACTCAGGCTTAATGTTCATTTGCTTAATCTCATCCCATTTCTGCTAATGACACCCTCTTGAAGCTTTATGTCAGGCTTTTTGTTGTCATGAGCCTCGTCTAACTTAGTTGCTTTCCTCTCTTGCCCGACATGACAGAGTCAGCATGTGAAAGTCCCAGCAAGTTTCAGTGTAAGAGTGGAGAGTGCATTGACGGAGGCAAAGTGTGCGATTCACATAGAGACTGCAGGGACTGGTCTGACGAGCCTCTGAAAGAATGTGGTACAGTACTTGCCTTCTACGTGTTGCTCCTGTTGTAACTGCTTCCCCTCTCCTCCATCTGGTGCTCACAGCTTTGAGTGTAACCACATGTAGCTGCTAATGCTATTTCTCACTCTGCTCCTCTTTCCTTGCCTTTATTCTCTCATCACCCTTCATATGAATATAATTAGTAGCCTAGTCTGATCATCTGCAAGTTTGAACTGTGCCCTTCTCAGCTCAGCTTTTATTCTTGGAGAGATGTATGAACTGAGCACAGGACTAGGAACCAGGAATTCCCCCTCTCCCCATATACTAGTGTCTTCCACAGCACGGAGCAGTTTATTTAGCCTCATTGCCTAAATTATCTTGGAATTGTAAGATGGTGATAACATCATAGAGATTTAGCACTGGAAACATGCTTTGAAGCTGAAAACACATAGAGTGGCAGCAATCACTAAGAGATGACTTCAGCCATTTCTGGGTTTTACATGCTGTTGCTGCTTCCCTTAGAAATGACAGCAGGTTACTCTCTGCAGTGTCCTGCCAGCTCTGGGCTAGTGAGAATGAGCAAGCCACGAGAACTGGGTCTGCATGAGGGCTGTCAGTCAGCAGAATGGGAAGAGCAGGCCAGAGAGCTGTGCCGCTCTCCCTAGGGCGGCCCCTCTCTCACCTTTCCCACCAGGCATTGTGGGCACCAGCCCCAAATTGGAGCATTACTCGGATGCATTTGTTTTTTTTCCCCACTGCAGGCATCCCTTTCCATGACATCATGGAGCATCAGTAGCATGGAGCTCAGCGCCAGCTTCTTAAATAACTCACATTAAGGAAGAGCTGTCAGTCTGTCCTCTGTATCAGAGAAGTGTGTGCATGCCTAGTGAGGATGCTCTTACCTTGTGCTTTCAGTATGCCCTTGCTTTCTTCCACACTAATCTACATCTCCCTGTCTTTCTGAGTGGGTGTTGCAATTTGTCTGTCTGTGGAGGTCTCCCAACAAAGCTGGCAGCCCAGTTTGTCTCAGGAGGCCAGGCAGTGGCACAGTACAGCTGGGCTTAGTGCTCAACCTTACAGTGGTGCCATGGCTGACTTGGTGCAGTCTCAGGCTGGCAGTGAAGTGTCGTTTGAGTTAGGAAGCTGAGCAGAGAACAGCCCCCAAAGGAAAGATGTTTCTTTAAGAGTGCAGAATGGTGTGGATTGCTGTGAATGTAATGCCCACCCACAAAAAATCCATGCAGAAGGCAGGAGGTGCAGGGCATGCTCCTCATCTTGGTGTGTCTGTCTAGCAGTGTGCTAGACACTGCAGTGCCCTCTGAGATTCCCAAAGAAAAGCACGGCAGAAGGCAGAACATCACTTGTATTTTAGGCAGGCAGTGAATATACTGCTGAAGTTTGGGTAATGGGCAGCAGCTTCCCAGCAGAAAGAGAACAGGCTAACATCTCTGCCTGGCTCCTCCTCAGCTCCTATTGAGAAGTGCAGCAGGTGAACCAGCAATTCATTTACAGTCTCTAAATCCATTCCACAAAGCACCTCTGAAACCAAGGGAATCATCTGAGTGAGGGTTTGCTTGTTAGTCGAAACAGCCTTTGTAGTATTTTGCAGAGACCAGTTGTGCATGTTTATGATCCAATTTGCTAGAAGCCTATGCAAGTGTAGGAGTAGGTGATACCCATTAATAAACATCATTGAACAGTGACAACACACAATGTAACTCTGTGGACACCTTCTGGGAGCCTAGTGAACATGCTCTATTAATAATGTATTGGTATCTGTATGTGCGTGTCTTTGATAGAAGGGTGAAAGCATCCCAGAGCTGAGATGGAGTTCCTTCTGGCATGATACTTTCTTAGTCTTACTGACTTAATTGGCTTGTGGTTGTTTTCATTGTCTTCCAAGAGCACTGGTTTAATGGCTCTGCTGTCCTGCTCACCTGGAGCGTGCAAGGAAGCAAGAAGTAAAAGATAAATGAAAAATTTGTGTTTAAATTGCATTACAGATTGAAGCAAATCAGTTTTGTTTGTTCTAGTGAGCCCTCTATCCCTGAAATCCCACAGCTGCTGTTCAGCAGTCTTATTTAGGGAGAGGACTTTCTCTTCACCTTGTGTAGGTTAATTACAACAACAAGAAGTGTTATTTCTGACAGGAAACCAGCTTTCCTCAACCTCTCATTCAGTTCTAGTTACAATGATCCATTTAGTCTGTTTTTCATTTCAGCACTTGAAAGCAGGATCAGAGAGATGGCCTTGGATTAGACAGGGACCCAGGAGAGAGTGGGGGCTGTTGCTTCATAAATTGCACACTTGGGCTGATGCAGGCTGCCAGCAGAGACTGTCGTGTGGGAGGTGTTTGTGGGAGGACTGTGTCTCAGTGCTAATGGAATATCTCTGACAGACTGTACTTTGGTGTTTTCTGGAATCTTCGCATAGGTCATTCCTTGGAGCTAGATGGGAAAATAGTACAGTATGATGGGAAAATAGTACAGAGATGAGACTCCCCCGGCATGAATTATTAAAGCTCAGAGAGACTGTTCAGAAAAGTCAACATGAACTAGCGCATGGGAAGAAGGAGTCTCCTGGAGGGAGCCCTTAGGTCCCTTGGAAGTTTCTCACATGTGGCAGAACATGCTCAAAGCAGCAGCTCTCTGATGGGATGAGATGCAGAGATTCACATACGCTGTATCCCCAGGGCTCCCTGTTCATTTAACCACTAGCTTTCAGTCCAAATGATCCTACAGTGTTGGTTTGGAATAATAAAGGACAAGAAAGTGATATGGTGGTGACTTCCTATCTGTGAAGTCACTCGTAAGCTCTATGGGGCCAGCTCCTGGCTACCAAAAGCTGATAGATATGGGAAAATTTCTGAAGACCTTGACCTCTCTTAATTTTATTCCATCTTACAAGTAAAAGCCCTCCTTTATCATAGATGATCCGTATATCCCTTCCAGGTATTAATGAATGCTCTATGAACAACGGTGGTTGCTCACACATATGCAAAGACTTGAAGATTGGTTATGAATGTGAATGCCCGCCCGGATACAAGCTTCTGGATAAAAAAACGTGTGGAGGTAATTTACATGCAAACAGCAGTCCCTTGTGTTTCACCATACAGAGACGTGATTATATTCACTTCAGCATTGCTCCATCACAGATGGTTTGATTTCAAGTTATTGATGGGTTTCAAACACTCCTTTCAGACATAGATGAATGTGAGAATCCAGACGCTTGTAGCCAGATCTGCATTAATTACAAGGGGGACTACAAATGCGAGTGCTACGAGGGATATGAGATGGACACCCTGTCGAAGAACTGCAAAGCTGTAGGTAAGACAGCCCCACAGGCACTTAAACTCTGCTTGCTCAACATCACAACTCCGATAAGAAAACATGCTTGCGGGGCTGAGACTAGGCGAGCAGAAACAAAAGGGAACTAGCAAAGCAAGCAAGCAAAGACATTTCATTTCAAGCAGCACAGAACTGCTGCAATGATAGCAGATGCGTCTCTAGGCAAGAACTACTGATCGTGCAGATCAGAATATTTTAACAGTGTACAGAGCGAGATTACAGTCACTAGTTGGCTGTTTGAAGCTGAAACTAGAAAAGAAAGTCTCTTGACAGGTGTTATTAAAAACAGTGCAGCAAAAACATTTAGTGGTAGTAGTACTAAAAGGAAGAAAACATCCCAATTAAAGCATGGTAGGTTAGCCACCTCTCCACCCTCCCAGCCTCTTACGCTAATACCAACATGAACACCAGCAGTTTGCTTGACCTTATTGCAAAAATGAGTGTCAATGTCAGAGGGATAGAAAGTTGAATTGTGCAAGACATCATCGGCCATGCTGAAGGTTTCTTTAATGGCAACAGTGGGTCTCTTGGGGAAGGGTGAGTTATCTGCAATAAAAAATTGCTTCTCTAGTGTATCCTGCACATCCATGTGGCCTCTTTTTCCAAACTTCTATATGATATGTACAGTGTCCAGCTGTCCTCATAAAGTCTGTTAGTCTCACACACCTGCAGTGAGTTAGGACTGACCTAAATTCTGGGACGCTGATCTGCTTGTTGGTTAGAAAATTCTGTTGTGCCTGAGAGTCTGTGCTGGGAACTCTGCAGCACCACATATTCCAGACCTAGAACCTTGTCCCAGCTCTTCCCTTTCAGTATCATGCTCCTCAGTCCCCTTTTGTTCTTCCCAGTGGAAAGAAGCTCTTCACTAGGATCTTCTACTGGCCACTGTTAGAGACAAACCAGTCTAACCCACTAAAGCTCGTTCTGAGCCTCCCATCCTGTCTCTACCTCAAACAGAGAGGTGCACAAAGAGTGAACTAAAGCTTCAGCTGTTTGACTCATAGCTTATTTTAGTGACACTTAAGAACATAGAGAGAATCACCTCGCAAAGGGCAAAGATGTGCACCTCTTGATTTGAGCCTAGTTATGTAGGTACATGCCTCCCACAGTAGGAAACTGGACTCCCATGGGGCCCACTGTGAAAAACTGTGGAGGCTTAGGTGCTAGCTATGATCTTCTAAGCAAAATAACTATTGGGTTTCCACATGTCCTGCTCTGCTGTCAAATTCATGCTCCATGAGGGGCTCTGGCCTGGGAACACGGCAACAGTAACTGTATTGCCAGCACCCAGGCTGCAGGCTCTGGCCCTGCAAAAAAGAGATGTGAACTGCCTGAGCCCAAGTGCTCAGGTGGACTGTGTGAGTTCTGTATGTACGTGACAGTCAAAAATTCCTCCCTGGCAACCAGTCCTGGCTTTGCTGGATTCAATGTGGCTCTATCATGCCACATATCTTTGGCTGCCTCCCTTCCCTCCAGCCAGCCCAGAGGGCTGTCTCTTCCTTGTCCTGACCATGAGCCACCAAAGTGTGGCCCCTGTATTTTGTATCTAAAATGTGTAATTGAAGGTGAGAACATTCCCCAGAGTTTTGCTTGTGGCTTAGCAGAATGGGCAGACCAAGACCCAGTGTGCATCTAGTAGTGACCACAGAGGTGCTGCAGTCCTCCATGCCCGTGTGTGATAGCTCTGCCTCTGGAAGCCATTTACATTTGCTTCTGGTGCAGTGTAAAGCTTCCTTACAAAGCAGAACTAGCAGTGACTGATAGTTCTGTTGGTGTTTGAGAAATGAAAGCTGAGTCCAACCTTTGGGTCAGCTGTTAAAATGACAAATGCGCTTATTTTCTGTGGTAGGCAAGAGCCCGTACCTGATCTTCACCAATCGCCATGAGGTCCGTAAGATAGACTTGGTGAAAAGGGACTACTCTCGCATCATCCCCATGTTGAAGAATGTCGTGGCGCTGGATGTGGAGGTGGCAACGAATAGAATATATTGGTGTGATTTGTTCTACCGAAAAATCTACAGGTAAGGAGCAAGAGAGGATGTGTGTTTTGGTACCTTTCCAAAGCTGTGGATCAATCTGTACCCCTTAAGGATCATCTGCAGAGAACATGCAGGGTACAGTGAACCTGAGGGCTTTTTTTCCACTTACTGGGTTACCTGTTGTGGCCCAGACCTCGTAAGCTTTTTCAGTAATTGATAACGAAATCAGGAGCTTGTGCAGTTATCTGGTTTGGTAATACAGGAAGGCTTTTCGTCAATAATAGATCCTGTGCAATAGATAGATTTGTGCAATTACACGTAGACTCTTGTTTACTGAATCATTATATTGCTAAGCAATGCTGCCTGAGACTGCTGCTGTGCTGTGTGCTTGCTATACGTGAAACCACAAAGGACTTAGCATCTGAAAGCACAAAGGAGGCAAATGGTGGGAGCGAGGAGGAAGCAACACAGATACTAGCTGCCCACTGTAGTCTCTGGTAGGCTGGGTTTAAATTCACAGCACTTGACCACAGTACACATTCTGTAATTCTCATTCTCCCTCCTCCTTCAGCTGATTTTATGGCATCCATCACAGTATTATGTACTGGGGCTTGTGAGTGTGCCTAGTCAAAAATGCATTTAATTTATGCGCTGAAAATCCCCCGTGTATATTCTGATTTGTAGAGCTATTGCACCCTATTGCAGCTTCTACAGTGATTTGTTCTGGATTTTAGCTAATGATCAGGCAAAGGTCGATTGGTTTCAGTGTTTGGGAGCCAAGCCAGGGTTTCTGCAGGCTGTGGTAGCTCCCATGCCATTGGCAGGGAAATTTGCCCAGGCTGTGCTGAGCATTAAGCACTCAAGTAGCTAGGCAGGTACCCTGAGCGGCCCTGTGGGGCTCTGAAAATGGGGAGATGGTTCAGAAGAAAGCTGGCTGCTTTCACTGTCTGACTCTGTAGGCACAGGCAGGGGTGGGTAAGGGCTTCATATTCATACGCAGAGAGTTGTTCAAGACACACTGGTCCTTCTGAAGGTCTCTGACAGTGAAGGCACTGGGGACCCCTGACTGTACCAACTCTTTCAGTTTCCAAGCAGCAGAATTTTTCTTACTTACTCCTACTTGCATTAGCTTTGTTGTAAGTCCCGCCTTTTCTGCAGAGCAACCCGTGCAATCATAACTACTTAACAACATTCCTGTTTAAGATACTGCTACTGTCACCAATATCAAACACTTCTAAACAAAAGGCTACCATGTCCTTCCAGCAGAGAACAGGACTCCACCTGCAGGAGTCCTGTGGGGAAAAGCATTCTATAGTTGTGAGAGGCTATTGCAAGGTGAAAACTATGGTACAGGAGGTAATTGCTAGCAAGAGTTCCCATCTTTCTTAACTATCGCCTCACTTGCCTTTACAGTCCCTCTCCTATTGAGGTGATGTCCCCGTTGGGGTGTCAGAAGATATTTTACAGTATTTAGTTACTGGGAGAATTGAAATGTCACCTCTGTATTTCAGCCCTTCCATTCTGAAAGCCACAGGAGCCTCACTTGGCTTCCTCAGCAGTGCAGCAAGTCCCATTAAGGATACAGCACAGCAGCTCGCCACAGTGGTGGTCAGGAAGTGTGAACACGGCTGTTTCACTGGGCAGGAATTAATTGACCTGGAGTTGTGTAGTCAGAACGTGTGGTGCTAAAACAGGCTAAAACAACAGAGTCTTGGGAACATTGTCAGATGCCCTGCAGAACCCCGATGATACTGTTCCTTTGGTGTTGGGTCAGAGAGAAATGAAAACCATTCCTTGTAGTGAAGATGCAGTAGCTTGCTTAATCCAGGCTGAGTCTGCATAGCCATTCCAGCCTGGGCCACAGAATGTAAGACAGGGTTGAAAATTCCTGGGTTTTGACATTTATTTCCAAGTCTGTGATCTGATACTCGAGCTGTCTGAGGTCCAACCCCATGCACATCTGCACGGCCCTCTCTGTGCTGTGTCAGTCCAGTGACGAGTCCTGTCTTTGCAGTGCCTACATAGACAAAGCGAGTGACACCGCTGAGCAGGTGATTTTGATAGACAGCCAGTTGAACTCTCCTGAAGGACTGGCAATAGACTGGGTTCATAAGAATATCTACTGGACGGATTCTGGAAACAAGACCATCTCGGTGGCCACTGCAGATGGAAGCAGGAGGAGGACACTTTTCAACAGTGACCTCAGTGAGCCAAGAGCCATTGCTGTTGATCCCACACGGAGGTAGGTGTAAAGACCACAAACATTCCCTTCACTAACAGGGACATTCTAGTCTTCTTCCTGCCTCTCTTCCAAACTTGTGGGTGGTTCTCATCAAAACTTACAGATGCCCTTTAAGATAGACAGATCCATTGAATTTAAATGGGACTGCTGAGATGGTTCACCTAACTCTTTGGAAGGCCACTGCTGTTAAAGTTCTGAAAATAATGGTCAGGTCATGTGTTTGATGGGCCTGAGCTGGTCCAGGCACACAGGTTTGTGTTAGGGAATTAAGTAGTCTGTCTGACGTGTATGGGGTACTTGCATAAGTGAAGTCCTTGTACCTAGCAGACACACCAGGAGATAGTTTGCATGCGGTTACTAAGGTGACATTTTGCATTCTGGTGCAAGTTTTGTGGCAGAGCCACACTTGGGGACACATAGTGTGGGACACTATGTGGCTCCACTAGGTGCATATCAGAATTAACTGCAGTGGCTGAGGGGCTTTGCTATATTAAGGAGAGAACAGTGCACCTCTTACTCCAATCAGTAGTGCGGATCTCTTACACTAGGGTCCAATGGACTGTTTGCTTGCATCTTCTATTTCAGGTTCATGTACTGGTCTGACTGGGGAGACAAAGCTAAGATCGAGAAAGCCGGCCTGAATGGCGTAGGGCGGCAAGTGCTGGTGACTGACAACATTGAGTGGCCAAATGGCATCACACTTGGTAAGTGCCCAGGTTAGCCCTACAGCACCCACTGTGGCTCACAAAAATTTATTTTTATTGTTAAATAGGAAAAAAAAAATGTAAATGTGCAAAGGCACCTGCGTACAAAAATCCTGGAAATACTCTGTCACTTACTGCTCACCAACACGAGCAATTTTATTGCAGTAGCAAGCATAGGTGGTAAGTCTTGCCACAGTCAGAACCTCATACTGCAGGAGCTTTGAGTTGCTTTCAGGTGTGCCTTAAGGCAGAGGGAAATTTTGGGGGTGGATGCAGAGCTGCAACAACCCTTTGGAAGAGAGTCCTTGGTGCTAGTGTTTCTGGACCTGGACCTGTCTCAGAAGCACTGTCAAGATAATTCATTGGACCGATTAATGCACGGTGCATCAAGGAAAGAGAGACAGCCCCTTCCCTTCGACACGCCTGCCCAGCCGCTCTGGGTGTGGGTAGCGAGATGGAACCCAGCTTGGCTCGTGTCCTGCATCCTGCTGGCACACAGAGGGCTGCGGTCGTTCTTGCTGGCGCACCGAGTTGCAGGAATGGAAGGGAGGTTTCCTGCCCTCATGGGGCAGCAGGGGACAGCCTCCTCTGGAGTTACAGCTGTACACGGTTAACATCAGGCAGATGTGAGGTTCTCTGCTTGGTTTTATATTTGAAAATTCTGGCCATGACAGGGATGCAGGAGAAAATGCCGCTACCATTGCATAGTGTTGAAGTGCTACTGCTGTGAACAAATAATGTTGTCCTTTAGTAATTAAGAAATTAATTAATGACTTGTTTAATTACAGAACTTGTTTTGTGTTGGCACCCATCCACGCGCATTCTGTTTAGTGAATCTCATCCAAAATGAGTGAATTTGCTCCAGGAATAGAAATACAGTGCTTGGCATTTTAAATAATACTGGATCCTTCCCTCCCACTCTTACCTGCACCCTCCCCAAAGCCTAGCTGGTTGTGGCAGGAGTGTCCCCACCACCAGCATTCCCCCAGCCTGCAGCACAAGAAGGGTTTCTGGACCCAGGATTCTTCTTCACTGAAAATGTGTAAATCACACATCTTCTTCAGAGAGGTGTTTCATTTGAATCACAGTTGTTGTTCTCCAGCAAGAGGCCAAGGACTGAATAGCCTTGAGAGGGATGAAGCTTCTCGTTCAGGCGCTGATGGAGTGACTCTGGGAAGCCTGAACTGCCACTGGCCCGCTCCTCCTGGTAACAAAAGAACCTCATTGTACAAAGCTGTCAGTCAGGCATTCCCCACACACACAACAGAATGTTCCTCCTTTTTAATCTTATTTATAGGGTCTTATCCCAGCATATCTGGGCACTGATTCAAAAATCAGAACTAGTGTTTAAAAAAAAAAAAGGTCCAATAATAAAGAGATTAGTCATGCTGCCAGCAGGAAAAACATGCTGGGCAAGAGAAAAAGAGTTGCAGGAGCTGTGTGTAATTTCGCTTCATTGTGTTTCACTTCTCAGATTTGCTGAATCAGCGTCTCTACTGGGTAGACTCCAAATTGCATTCACTGTCCTGCATTGATTTCAATGGCAGCAACAGAAAAGTTCTGATCTCTTCTGTTGACGATCTGAGCCATCCTTTCGGCTTAGCAGTGTTTGAGGTAAGAGTTGAAAACGGATGCAGAACAGACTGGAGACTGCAAGAGGTCTCAAAGCTCTTCTTGATTAAAAGCTCTGCCTTTTGCATAGCACAGAAAGCTCAGCGAGGGCGTTCGCTGCTATAGAAACCGATTAACCTGGTGTGGGTTCAGTTGTTTTCTAAAGCCCTTAATCGGGAACAATGCGTTGTCTCATGTTTTTACCTAATGCAGTACCAGTGTGGCTGTGAGGGGCTGGTGGTGCCTAACATAACGCGTCCCACAGAACTGGAAAATGGGCATGGGTTTTCCTTGATGTGAACTGAGCCAACTGGCCGTGCAAAGGCCAAAACTATTAGCAAGGGAAGGGAGAAGCCACTTACTGTGATCACCAGGTGGGACAACCATTCACTGAGTGACACTGCAACATGTCTCAGCTTTTGAAAGCAGGACTTTATGGGGAGCTTCATGGGCTCAGAGCAACCCCTCAGCCTGCAGTGGAGCACTCTGCTGCTCTCACCAGCTTTATTGCACACCTTCTTTGCATACCTGTGTTGCATTTTCTGGTGCCAACAGAATCCTCAGGGAGGACCACCCTTTAAATTTTGCAGCGTTGGCTAGTTGTTTCTGTTGTCCATCCCAGCATCTGCAGAAGTATCCTCAGAAACGTTTTCACCTGTCTCAGGAGTCTCAAGGCTGCAGCTGGGAGCATCTGTGCCAGCAAGGCACTCGCAGGGCTCCCCCTGCAGTCACTGTGCACCAGTGCGTTGCTGGGGACGTGGCATTAAAAAAGTGTTTGTTCACCTAGTTCTGAAAGGGTCAGGTAATCCTCTTTCAGACTGAACTGCTCCAGTTATGACACACAAACCCTGCCACACATCAGAGAAACTTCCCTGGCCAAAAAAATACAGCTGTGATCCTACAAAGACATAAGCCTATTTTCCCCAAAGCGTTAAGGCTTCCAACTCCTGCTTGAGTATGTTCTATTGAAAACCCAATTAGTTTTGTAGATTCAGTGCTTTTGTATAATTCAGTGTCACACTGTAGACTTACTAAAAGCAGTGCAGTAATTAATTAAATAGTAGTTCAGATCCTCAAATATCATCAAGGAAGAACTAAGACCTGCTGAGATCTGCAGATATTACTACATAAATGGGCATCCATATGTCTGCCATTAGTTTATACACAACTGCCCCGTGGCAGGGCCCAGGGCTAACGGCTTCCTTGCAATTTGTATCTCATGCTAATCATGTGTTCAATATTCTGCATCCCCCATGCTATCCCAGGAGTACTCCAGGGGTATGGCAGACATAATTCAAATTCCTGCTTTGCCTGGGTGGAAGCAGAGAAATAATCCAGCTCTTCCTCCCCTGGTAGAGGATTGCGAGTATCACTAGCCTGGGGCAGTGAAGTCTTCTCTCTTGAAGCTAAGCTCCTTTCTGTGATTCTTTAAATGATTATGGGAACAAAAGCTTCAACTTTGGCACCTCATTCTAGGTAAGCTATAGCAGAGAAAGGTGTCTGGTTGGCTCCCTGTGAAGGTGTGTGTCACAGCCTCCTTTCTTTTCTCTTCATTTCACTTAACTAGGTTGGCTTTTGACTCAGCAAAAGCCTCATCCTTAAAACCCGTTTCTCCCATGCCATGTGTGATATCCAGGCATCTCACTTTGGGCACGGGTTTCCCCCAGACATTGCTGCTCTTTAGTTTTATCTTTATCAGCACTGTTTGGAAGGATCTCTTGGGTTATTTAACTTCTGTACACCCTTCCTCATCTTTTGAACATTAGAAATGACAGTGTCCTCAAAAAAAGAAAAAAGCTGCAGATAGAAGTAGCATGAACCAAAGGTGCCCCAAGGTAGGAACACAGTGCACTGACTTGGTGACTACTGGCGTTTAATCCTACTTGAGTTGGATTTGAGTGGGGCCAGGTCAGAAATCCTGTGCATTTCCTGCAGGACAGAGTGTTCTGGACTGACCTGGAGAATGAAGCAATCTTCAGCGCAAACAGGCTGAATGGCTTGGACATCTCCGTTTTGGCAGAAAATCTCAATAATCCTCATGACATCGTGGTATTTCATGAATTAAAGCAGCCCAAAGGTAAGACGCCCTCAGGGTCTCATGGCCCTAAATCGGGTTTATTTGAGCTAGTAAATGAAATGCTTCCTGATGGTTCTTGATGAGAGAGAAAGCACAGGTAATAATGTGAAATCAATGCCTAATGTTTGAAGTTCCTGCATAATTAATTCAGCAGCAGCATTTATTGAAAAGTCTGCATTTTGTTAATAGCTGTTTAATTAGCATCTTTGATAAGAGTGAGTTACTCTCATCACTGTGACACTTGCCATTCATTATATATTTGGGCGGTTTTTCTAGTAGTGTGTAAGGTTTCACTCTACTCCAAACTGTAAAGATGCTTAAGCAGCCCTATAAATTGAGGTAGGGAATGGAAGAGTCTTCTTCGAGGACCTGATGTTTCTTTGCCAAGAACAAGAAATAAATAATTAGAAAAATAACTTGTCTATTCTTTCATCCTTGAGCAGCTCCAGACTCCTGTGAGCTCAGCCCCCAGCCCAATGGCGGCTGTGAGTATTTGTGTCTTCCTGCACCTCAGATCTCTCCCCATTCTCCCAAGTACACGTGTGCCTGTCCTGACAATATGTGGCTGGGTCCTGACATGAAAAAGTGCTACAAAGGTAAATACAATCACGTCACTGTTTGGCTATTCCAACAAAATCATACTTACAGTGAATATATTTCCTGATGGTGGAACACAAACACTGGCTTTTATAGTCCGCTACTTGCTGCCTTCCAAACACAGCATCGTGGTGTCCTTTATGGAAAGCTTGCTTGTTTTTGAAAGCATAACCAGAAAAAGATACAACAGGAAGAGGGAAAAGGGAATAAGGCCTAGCACTAAAAGTGTGAATGGTCAATAAATCATTAAAATTTGCCACATTATTGCCCTATAGATACTGGATCTGGAGAGGCCACAGTCATTGCTGATAATATCCTGGAGAGACAGGTGGTTTTGCTGTAGTTTTCCCTAATGTGCAAATAGTTCCTGATACAAATTCAGTATTTTATGAGGTACTGAAAAAAAACCTAAGTTTTTTAACTTCTTAACTGCCTTCCCTCCAGAGCGCTTTATTACTCTTAATAAATTAAGCCTGACTTCAGGAAATCATTTGTGTAGCTTTAGGCAGAGAACTATCGATGGTCTGACTATTTGGTAAATAGAATTGGAATTTGGTTTCTGTTTCTGATCAGTAAACATAACAATCCTTTCCAGACTTACATCACCATTTGTGATTTGCTTTGTGTGCTCACTTTAGCCAAATTTCATTATTGCTCTTGCTTTTCAGATCTTCCAACTACTTCAACTACTGTACCAGTTTCTACAACCGCAGCATCCCGTACTGCCAGTACCACGACCATCACAACTGTACTTGGCAGTGCCAGTAACACCACTGAAGTCGTCCCCAAAGCTGTATCTGAAGCTACGATTACCACCCCAAGTTTTCATTTACTTTCCACCACATCCATCCTGGTAGATTCTGAGATGACCACTGGAAACAGCAATTTATCACAGCACTGTAAGAGAATGAGATTCTTTTTTTATTTTTCTATGTATGCCGTATCACAAACAGTCATGCACTGACCTAACAGGTCAGACTCAGGCACATCCTGTTGCACAGAGGGAGACATCAGGTTTTCTTTCTGCAGATGCCTCTGTTATGGTGGCTGATATGATTCCAGCCGCTCAGGACGTTAAGGGACTTGCATGAAGTTTTCATCCAACACACATGAAACGGAGTCTAGAGATGAGGCCCTGAGAGTTTATCGGAGTCCGTGCCTTGTGCCCAATACTAGTTCATCCCAGCTTCAGTGCTGCTTGTAGTGCTGCACACTGTAATATGGATGATTCTACAGGCACTTCACCTATTTTAATTGTTTAATTATTACTGCGATCCAGCACAAGTTGTGGGTGAAAACTGCCTCCTGTCCAGCTTTAGCCCTGCTGGATGTCTGCAATTACTACAGCCCAAGACAGCTGCATCTGTTTTTTTGTGGCTGTGCTTTGCATGTTAATGTGGCCTGATCCATGACACACGTTTGAAGTTTTGCATTACAATATCAGAAAAGCATCCCAATGGAGAGCACTAACAGGCTCTCCTCAAGTTCCCCCTACATAATGAGTGAGTAATGAAACACCAGCACTGCCTCAGTGCTAACAGGAGATCCCTCTAGAACCTGCTGCCAAGGTAAAGCAGAAAAGCTGAACTGCTTTTCCAAAAAAAAAAAAAAAATTCTAGTCCAGAGAGAAGACTTTACTTTTCAGGACTGTCATTCAAGACCCCAAACACATCTAGATTGCTTTAAAAATACTTTTTTTCCCTAAACGTTTCACTGAGCAGAACAGGCAGTTTCCACTGCATCTGGAAAGCAAAACTGAACCATCGCTGTTTGACTGGGGTGCTGTTTGCAGGAACAGTGATGCAGCGCACTCTGTACTGCGCGGGGGAAAGCAGAATCCAATTTCTAACATTTGTTCCTGTAAGTTCTTTTTGTGCAAATTTCTGCCAAATGCAATAATTAACTTTTTAATAAGCCATGGAAGCAAGGTGCTTTAATTGTCCACATTTGAAATAGTCTGGCTTATTATTAAGTAAATAACTATGTAATAGAACAACCTACCTCAGGGAAGTATTTAAAAGGATAAATTGCCTTTTAAGTTACATGAATTGGTGTATCAAAAGACAAACTACAGTTAGTTCCTCCTCTCTCAATTCCTGATATTTTAGCAAAAATAAATTTGTTGTGCTGATCCCCTATTATAAGAGCTCAGAGCAGACATTTTTAAGTCTATAACTTGAAAAGTATATTGATTTTTTTTTTAATTAGTTTTCCCAATAATTTTTTTTTCTGTTGTAAGTACAATATCGAGTTCTGGGGTCATTCTCGCATGCTGAGGCGGACTGCAGCAATGAGTGATATATGTGTTGAGTAACTCCTTAGCTGTCAATAAATTTTAAAAAATGATTAAAAAGAAAAGCTGTGCAGATGGCTTTGAACTATGTTCTTCTTCTGACAGCTCAATATATCATTAATTGTGTTCTGTGGATTTTGAGGAGCACTATTCACCATCCCCTGATCCATGCATGGAATTTCCATTAAATGTCATGGGTTTTAAAACCGACCTCCTTTTTTTGTGCTTGAAAATTAGAGGCATAAGTACAGTCACTTAATCATCTCTGGTTAGAGCTTCTCTATCTGCTACCACTGTACTGAGCACTCCCCTGAACTGGTCACACTCTCCTGGTGTGTCGCTTCCAGCCCTGCGAGGGCAGTAGCACTTTATGGCCAGGCTGTTTATTGTTCCGAAGAAGAAACAGCTCAGCTTTGTCCAGATTTGTGCATACATGCTTTTTATCTTCTTAATAATTTTGTTACAAAACTTCTCATAAACTCTTTGATTAAAAAAGCCTTCCAATGGGCAGAACAACATGGTTACTAACATAAAACATTCTTTAGATGCGGCTTAAAAACAGCAAATGAGTTAAATGATCAGAATTACTTCTGTAATTACAGATGCAAATAATGACCAAGGCTTTGATTCAACTGTGACAGCAGCTGTTATTGGAATTGTCATTCCTGTCGGTAAGCTGATTTTGATTTAACCTTTGCAGGAGCTCATGCCAAAATGCTAATGTAAATACACTCTTCCGATTTTCAGGGTTGGGGGTGGGAAAGGGTACAGGAACTGTTGAAATGGCTTTGAGAAAATTGTGCAAGGATGGATATCTACGTGGGAACATCACAGCAGATTCATGCCTGGCTAACAGCCCTTTTTTTCCCCCTTTCCTCAGTGGTCATTGGCTTGCTGTGCATGGGGGGATACCTCATCTGGAGAAACTGGAAACGGAAGAATACTAAAAGCATGAATTTTGATAATCCAGTGTATAGGAAGACAACAGAAGAGGAAGATGAAGACGAAATACACATTGGGCGAACTGCCCAAATTGGACATGTCTACCCAGCAGTAAGTATCTGAAGAAACTGCCAATGGAGGCGGTCAATTCTGTTTAGATACAGAATTATCTCCTGCCAATTAGAGTGTTGGTTATTCACCATATAAAGACAAAAAATAGAACTTCTTTAATATTTATTGAATAGGCAGAAGCCTAAACTTCTAGACAGCTCCTGCAGTTGTCTTAGAATATAGTGGTCTATACAATAAGATATTCTGTTCAAATGAAGAATAATTGTCCTAACCACTATACGTAGTAAGCTAGCCAGTGTAAAGCCAGCTACTGCAAGAGCTCCGTATGTGACAGCTGATTACTTACCCTCTACTGGATTCCATTATAGCTGTTCTTAGACTGCTACCAAGTGTCTAAACTGTCTCAAGGATAACTTGAGTTTCCTCAATAATATTTTCTCTGTAACAATCTAAAGAAGAGTCAGATTCCTCACAAGGAGGCATGAATGAGGTTCTGTAAGAAGTTAAGGAAGTTTGCCTTGGCAAGATTAAGCTCTACAAAAAGCAAGCGCTCATTTTGATAGCCAGTCCTGTGTATGCAGCAGAGAGAGAACCTGTTCCGCGGTGTAGTTTGTCTGTAAAGAAGCCTCTTTCAAAGCAGCAGCCCTGGTCAGATGAAGCACTGCCAGTTATAACGGCATTGTATTTTTAGAAGAGAGCATAAAGATCCCTAAGTAATGAGTGAAGGCAATACAGCTTCTCTAGGCAGGCAGGCACATAGGTAATGCCCTATATCATCTAAAGATCCTGCTAAAGATCACACTAGACAAGGTGTCATCCCTTACAAGGAACTTTTCAATACACAAGTGAAGTACACTTTCCAACACCTCTTTAGTAACACTTGAGTGAGCGACCCCATTTGAGGGGAGAAAAATCAGTGCATAAAATAGATTTGTCACCAGTACACTAGGGACAACAATGAGATTTTTTCAACAAGAAATACAAGGTAGCAACAGTATCACAAGTCACAAATTTTCTCAAGTGTGGTGGTGGTTTTTTTTCCTTCACAGCGTGTCGCATTAAGCTTAGAAGATGACGGGTTGCCATGAGGATGAAGCTGCTGCTCCAGACAACACACTGAACAAATTTGCTTTGGATCACAGAACCTGCTTTTTCTTTTTGATCGTTATTTATGTTGCAGAAGGGTAACCACAAAGTTATAATGAACTGCAAACATCCAAAGGATGTGAGAGTTTTGTATGTATAATCTTTTATACACATTTTAACTTGTTGCACTACCCATTTGTGATAGTGAATAAGCGACAGCTGAGCTACTAACTCAATGTACATAACCAGCCAGGCTGAAGGTTCAGTAGCTATTGCTTTATTTTAAGACTATATTTATAGATATTTTGTAAATATGTTGAATATGCTTTGTGGCTATCCATCAACATAAGTAAAACAAATTCTGTACAGGCAGTTTAGAAATATTTATTAACAAAATCTGGATTATAAGATCTGTTCTGTAAATATAGTAGAGGGGTGAGAGTATTTATTTTTTGTATGTTTGGCTTGCTGTGCATAGATTATTTGTGTATATATCTATCTAGACTAGATAGATATATAGGCATATAAATATATACATATATAAAAAATATATACATATATTTTAAAACTACTAGCCTACGTTTATCAAAATTAGGAATAATTGAATTTTTACAGGATGTTTGAGAAGTTTGCTTTGAAATCTTAAGACACTAAGTAAGAAAGAGCTGTAGGGTAAGACAGCTGACAAATTAAGCACTCCCGTAAGAAACAGAGCTCCTGTTTTCCACACTGGCTCGTAAGAGTTGCTTTTGCATTTTCCAGTCTATCCAGAAAGATTCATCTGCAGTGCTTTTCACTGAAGAGCTATTGCTTACAGCATTTCAGGCAGGAGAAACTTCTACAGCGCCCAATTTTTGTGTGTTGTATTGTTGCTTTTTACAGCTTGGTGCAAATTTGATTCAGGTTTTTTGTTTGTTTGTTTCTAAATGCAAATATAAATGCTTTTCCCCACTGGGAATCTTGCATCTCTCCAATTAGCTTAGAATTAGTAGAAACAAAGATTTAGCCATATACTTCCATACACCCAAAGTGAGCACTCTCACCTGGCTCATCAGGAAAAAAAAATCGGCATGATAACAAAAGTTATAGCCTTCCCTCCTTGCCCTTTTCCCCTACTCATACTGACTAAGACTCCAAATTTAGGAGGTGCTGTGGGGCAGTGTCTTAATTCAGCATATGTAGAATTCTTTGAAGTGCAACAGTTATCTTCCAAATTGCTGCCCATGGAACAACCTGCACCGCCGTAGATCTCCCATACCACAGAGCACTAGGCAAGAAGGTTAAAGGAGATTAAAAACGTCACAGCCTTGTCAATATCTTTGGCTGGGTCATCCTGCACCTTGCAGAAAAAAACTCTGTTTTTTCTCATCTCATTCTATAAGATTCCCCGGGAATTCTATGGGAAGTGAGTACACTTACCTCCCATGGCATAATGAACTAGCGCCTCCCTGAACTGTACCAAAACCTGGGGAAATCTTCCTCGCGTTTTTATGTCAGTCCCAGCTTTTGTATTCAAGTGAGTAGAAGAAACTCAGCCTGAATAGGTTTAGGGTTTTTTTTCCTTTTGTTTTTCTTTCTTTTAGAATAAATTCAGAGTGTAGTATTAGCTGGAAGTTGATTCTTGACTAAGAAAAGGAAGAAAGTGTCTAAAGACCTAGTATGCATTACAAACATAACACATACTCTCAAAATACTTCATGGCCTGCATAGACAATACATAAATAATCAAGCATCCTTCTATTCAAATTTTAGATTTTAAGGCAGTGAAAAGATGATTGAGCTATCCCATTATTGTCTTAAGGTAGGAAGCTCTGTTTCTACAAATCCATGCACTGTGTGCATGAAGGAAAAAACTGAGAAAAGGCTGTATGTGATAACACTGTAACTAACAGACGAATGTAAATATATTTGAAAGTTCTACAGTTTTGATACTTTTTTAAGAACACATGCACACAAACCAACCTGTATAAACCATGTATAAAAGGCTGCAGTTTTTTTCAAACCATTGTAAATGAACTCAATGTGCAGTGCTGATTTCAGCCTTTACAGATTTATAACTACTGAGAAGTCAAACACCAAATTTGTTTTTTAAGAAATTAATTATTTTAAATAATGGTTCAGATTGTTAGGACGATATTTAACATTGTAATCATTTCTGATCTCTGTCTTGTCATATTGAAGTTCTGTTAGAGTAAGTTCTTGCTTGGTGCCTTTTGTGTTTCAGTTTTTATGTTACGGACAAAAGGACCAGGGAGGGGCGGGGGAGGGATCTGCTCTGTGTAACACTTGCTGTACTTACATCGATAAGGATTACTGAAAACCAAATGAACACATTTGTAAAACAGTGCACTGTTTCTATAGAAAGATTAAATTTTTTTATCTGGGACTACTGAAATAATTATTTTGTAATGCCTAAAATGCTGTCCTAGACCAGGGAGTGTGTCATATTTTGGTCTGAGTTTTCCTTAACTCTTAATTGTCCAAACACAGAGTGGCACTTGGGAATGCTATTGTATAATTCAGCTATTTAGCTGCAGCTTCGCAATAGCAACACTGAAAACAGTAAACATTCTACATGTAAATGAACAGACCATTGTGTTCTGAACTGTCTTTCTCTGGCACTTTGGCTTTGGTCAGCTTCAGATCACATGGAAAACAGTGCTGGGTTCATTATTTCCTTGAGCTGAACAATTATATCAGTGATGTAGCTAAAATAAGTGAGTAAAACTCAGAGTGGTACAAGCACGCTGGTCCTTACCCATTATGAGAAAATGTTGTCTCAAAAGTGAATGGTGCATACAACAAAACCAGTGTAGTTTTTAACCCAAACTCTTACATGTTAGACTATTCAATGACTAGTTGCAAACAACTCAATTTCTTCATGCAGCTTTTGGTAACGCTTATGTACAGAAGCTGAAAACCTTGTTACAGCCAAATATGCACTCTTTTGCCATCAGGAAAAAAAGACAGAAATACTGCTATTCTTGGAATCAAAACAGGCAGTCTTAGCTTTTTTTGTTTTTTTTTTTTTTTTTTTTTAAACATACAAGCAATCTATTCAATGGAAATAAAGCCCAAATGAGATCCACTGGACTAGAAGTACAATGATAGCTTTAATTGGAGAGGAGTAAGTCAGAACTAAATGTGCAGTGAGCTTGGTCTCTTCCCCTTCTCTTGTAAACATGAAATCCTAAGTAAGAAGCAGGGATATTGGTAACAAGAAGGGATGACTGGAGGCATTTGCTGAAACAGATGGGTGGTTTGGGTCCTATATGAACTTACCTACAACATTTCCCTGTGCAGAGAGACTCTTTAGCAGGCAGTCACGTTCTTGAGAGACTTTTCTCCTTTTAGGTATTGCTGCATGTCCCCTTTGGTCTGTCTTTGTGGGAAATCTACTGCATAACTTAACTTATAATTCAACTTGTCAGCCAGGGGAATAAAGTAGCCATAAATACCAACATCCACTGTCATGTACCTCTTGAAAACCAAGACAACCGAACTGTGCATCGAATGACCGTTCTTTTTCCTGCCCCGGGTAATCTGCAGGATGTGCTCAAAGCAGCATTAGAAATGGAAGCACTGAAGACAATACAACCTTTCACTGTCGGGTGTTGTTATAAAGCCTTTGGAGGCAGTGGATTAATTGAAAGTACCTTTCAGTCACTTTCTGTCCCTAAAGGAACCCTGCCAAGTAGCAAACATTTTTCAGGCACACATAGTTATTACCAAACTAATATAGAATCATAGAATCATCTCAGTTGGAAGGGGCCTTTAAGATCATCGAGTCCAACCATCAACCTAACACTGCCAAAACCACCACTAAACCATCTCCCTCAGCACCGCATCTACTCATCTTTTAAATACCTCCAGGGATGGCAACTCCACCACTTCCCTGGGCAGCCTGTTCCAATGCTTAACAACCCCTTCCGTGAAGAAGTTTTTCCTAATATCCATCCTAATCCTCCCCTGGCACAACTTGAGGCCTTATGGACTTATGTGCTGGTAAATATTGGTGGTTTAGCGAGCTATTTAACTGAAAACAGGTTTTTGTTACTTTAAAATATTTCTCCATTTTGGTTAAATATTTTATCAGAGTAATATGGTAGCAAACAGAAAAACTGACAATAAAAATCTCTCCAGGTCTAAATAGAGAGGACAGCACAAATGAAAAGAAGTGCAAGAGCCTCATAGGAGTCCCAAACCTATCTGGGGCATTGAGGTATGCCTGCCAAAACAACTACCTTCTTCTTCTTTTTCTTTTAAAATTCTGTTATTTTTTTGTTTCACTTTTTACACATAGTAACTGTACAGTATGAGGTAATCCATACTAACACCGTGCGGCCTACTTTCATCAAGATGCTGTACACCTATACATACTCCTATAAATCCCTTTAGTGTTTATATACCGTATGTAACTTGGGTACCTTTCTGCCTTCTGCAGGAGTACATACGCATCGTTTCCTTACACTGAGATTGGTCTCCACCAAATCAGTCCTTTAACTTTGTGAAACAGTTTTAAACTTGTCTTCCTAATTGACGTCCTTGCCGTCAGGAAGGGCGCTCCAGCCACGGGCTACTGCAGGCTTTTTCACTGCTTCAGTGCAGGAGTTTCTAGAGTAGCGCAAATTTCAGTTGTCGTCTAAATGCACAGTGTCAACATTGGAAGGATTCAAAGGGAGAAAGATAGCGACAGTGAATTTAGATGTGGGATGCATAAGCCACCTTTCAGATTCAAGCCACAGGCCATTTGCACATTAACATGCTGGGTGCTCAGTGGCCAGATCAAAGCACTAATTAACAAAACATCCACTCTCACACGCTCCCTCACTCCTACGCTGCAGGTCCCGGTGCCCTCTATTCCAGCAGGGTGACAGGAGCACTGTGTCAGAGCCTGCACTGAAACCAGCACACTGGTTGATGAAGGTACCAGTACAGTGTCGGGTGACAGCTTGACAGAGTCATTTTCAGTTGTAGTTTGAGGGTTGTTGTGGATTGTCCTGATGACAAAAATTGGGGCTGCAGCTCTGCACCTGTGTGTTTCTGCAACAACTTGCAAACGATCATTCCCATGGAGAGGCAGCAAGTACGTCCTAGGCAAGATGGTCATTTCATGCTGAGGCAAAATGCAGTAAATCTGGGGTGACCCAGAGCTCTCAAAGGCTGTGCCAGGGACAGGACTGCCTCAGCTCTTGCACAGCAGGAGTGAGACTGAACCCTAATCTGCTACAATGAGCTGAAGGGAAGGCATACGCTCGTCATCCTAGTTACAGGGCAAAAATATGCAGAGCCATGCAGTTAAGTAAATAATCTGAAGTCCCTGTAAGAGGGGGGTTGACATTCTTCAGGGCAGTGACAGAGACGTAACTGGCTGTGCTCAGCTAGACTAAATGCACCTGGAAAATCATTTACTGAGCTCACTGCACCTTGATCAGTAGGAAGCGACCTGAGATAGCGCAGCTCCTTTTACTTGTGTGGCTACGAGCACACACTCCCCAGCCACGACACAAGTCTCACAGAATCAAATTTTACAGGGATAAAGATGAACTTGTGGCTTTTGATATCACAGCAGCAGACACAGTAACACAAAATATCAGCATCACAAAAGATTACCTCGCAACAGTGTCCCCAGAAGCGAGGCCACCTACCTCAGGACACTGAACTTAAATTTCTTATACCAACAGTGGTAGCATCTACCAGAAGAAACCAACAAGCACTAGTTAAGGCTGTGTTCTTACCTCTCCCAGGAGGCTGGCAACATAACTTATACCTGTACCTATGTATCAACAAGCAGAATGAGAATTAACATGATTTTAAAAAATATTTTTTTTACAAATTGTTTGCAGCATTCAAATTTCACTATGTACCTCAGCAGGAGAACATTTTCTTAAAGGATTAGCCGCAGCTGCCTGCTAAGTTCTCCACACTATTAAGGAAACCACTGTAACCTCATCAGTCATGATGAGGCAGCCATCTTGGCAGGGAGTTAAAAGTTATGATAGCATAACAAGCAAATCTCCCCGATAGTTTGATAAGCCCCAGCCTGGTTACATGGATGGTTTACGCTGGATTACAGCAAAAAGGCGGCTGAACCGATACTTCTTTTGTTTTGGCTTCACATCAGTTCAGTTCATCCGTCCTTGCCTACAGGCTACAAAGTCAGGCAGAAGAGTAGAGGGTGTAACTACAGTTCTTGGCCAGGTACAACTGCAGACAAATACCAAAGTCATTTCCCATTACCCTATTCAGGATTTTATCTGCTGAGTCTATCAATCAAGGAGTTAATTAGTTCCAACTGTTGTAATTTATTTTCAGGCATATATTCCCCCACTCAGACTTAGCTGAAAGCACATACATTCATTTAATTCAAGCCATTACACATAAAGGATAATGGAAAGCCTTATGACCAAACTTTCAAGAAAAATCCCTGAATCTATGTATTTTGCTAATAAGACACAGACCTAAGATGTAAGCATAGAGAACACCTTGCAATAATGCTTAGAAGACAAACAATACTTGGAAAGTAATGTTTAGGTCTAAGTTTTGATAACAGGAATTTTCTTACAAAACCTAAGTTGACTTTTAGACTCCCTGTAATAATGAAAAACTTACAGGAAATTACTGGAAATTTACACTGAATTATTATTAGCAATATTTGAAATGTATGGCACATTTAAAAGCTTGACCTCATAAACTGACTTCATATTACTTTGATGCTAAAGGCAGCAACAACAATAACAGTCGTGAAGAAGTTAATAACAAAAACTTTTTCAAACACGTCAAAGGCTGGAAGCCTGCAAAAGCACCGGTGAGGGTAACAGAAGCTATTGCTGGAGAGGAAACTCATGGTGAATACGTATTTTTAATTTTGCATAGCACTTTGATCTTCCCAGTCTAAAAAAGGCCTAATGCAGTTAGAAAAGACAGTGAGAAGGTCAACAAGGATAATTGAGGAAGATTTTACATTTTTTCAAGGCTACAACTCAGAAAGACACAACTGAGAGGATGTACAAACAGAAAATCATCAATGGTGCAGAGAAAGCACTTGTTTATAATTATTTTTCTAATTATCCATTACTAGCTACTATCAGACAGGAGCTGGGGTAAAGGGAATCAGTCTGATTCAGTGTGACAGTCCTCATGATCAGATAAGTAATTTCTCATATCTGCTTTTCTTTTTTTAATCATTGCCTTATTTACTATAGAGCATGGAAAAAAAAAATAGAAAATACAATAACTGAAGCTTATCAGACATATTGTCCATATGAACAAAGCCGTTCATGCACCTTAAAGGCAGCTCTGCTTCCATGTGGAGCCACACCAGAGCATGACACACCTGTCCTTCCTTTACCTCTTAATATTTACAGGAGAAGGAAAATGTTTGCAGTTTGCCTCTTTCAGGTAACACCTGACCAAAAGCCTTTAACTCTAGGCTGCCATTAAGGTCACAGTAGCACTTGTACACCTGTGCCTGCCTTTCTGTTCCTCTCAGTTGCCTCCTGTGGTTCTTTTGGAGCACTGTTCTTCAATAAATACCTAATATCCCTTGCTTAGCAGGCAATATTCAGTAGAGTTGCTTTGACAACATAGTATCGTTAATTAAATCCCTATAAAGTGAGTGAGAGCGATACTCTGGCTGGGATGTTTAACTTCCACTCTTTCTTTAAGACAGTCCTGTGAAACTGCAAAACTCAGTTACAAAATAGCAGCAGTCTTCAAAAGAGAAGCATTACCACCCAAAAAGACAGTGCTCAGGCACTAAAACTGACGGTGCTTAACAAACAGATTTTAAAAAACCCACAATGTTAATAATGCAAAATAGGGATTTTAGGAGGTTTTATTGTTCAAACAGGCCTTTTTATGATCAATATTAGAATCTTAACAAAGCAAAGGGGAACAGCAAAATTTAAAGGCAATGGACTTGAGAAAAAAGAACATCTATTTACTAAAAAGAATTAAAAAGATAGACACAGTCTGTGCAAGCTTGAAATTACAAAACATGGTTGAATGCGCACAGCAGTGATTCTAAACAACTGTATAAAATTATTTTCATTTCCAAAACTGACAGATAAACATGAGCTTCCAAGATCTGTATCATTGTACCATAAACACAAGCAATGTCAGAACAAGAAATTTTAAATAGTTCAGCTAGCTGGATAAGCTTATTCTGAGAATAAGTTCATTCTCTCAACCGTATGAGATGCCCCGACAGACTGTCATTTATGAGCACTGGTCTTTTTGCAGGAAAGGCCAAATTTCAAGTCCTTTTGCCCTTCTGGGGTTAAGCAGATGTGAGCTCCATCTCAGTGTGGTGAGGCATGAACTCTCCCAAACTACATCTCCCTTTGTTTCTTCCAGTTTTGGGGGGTTTTGGTGATTTAAGAACTACCAATACGGACTCTGACCATGAATACCTACTTTGTCTCTTGCAGGCTGAGACAAAAACATAGGGCTTTGGCAGACAATCCCAAACAACAGTTAAGATTGTTCCTTTGCCTTAGCTATCACTCTTTGCCCAGGACATAACTACAAATGAACTGTGATGTCTTAAGTGTTACAACTTACATGGACATCCACCAAATACAGAACAATTTGGTTTTTTTCTTCAGTTATATTGATACATCAACAGAAGCTCATATAACTTCAATATATAGGGCATCAAAACAATTAAATTAGAGAAGGTATGACATTCAAAGTATGATCACGGGCGTAGATTCAGACTCTAAGTAATACAAATATACACAGATAGGGATGCACCCCAAGCCTGATTTATACACGACCAAAGATACATGGGCCCATTTGTAGACCTAGATAAACTGAGACGCTGTGACAGAAGCATCTAGTGATGATGCTGCATTTGTTTGTAGTACGTTACTCTGGACTTTCAGCTACAGTATTCCAGGAATTAGCTACAGTTATGGTTTCTCATAGCAACAAGGTATATCGGACTAATTTTTCAGGAAAAATCAGCTGAATGGGAGCTATACCTCCCCACAGCGAGCTCACCCAAGTGTTCCCTTGGTTTGCAGGAACCCGAAACAAGGCTTCTCCACGTGCATCTGAAATACATCTTGAATTTAGCCAAAATGTACTCCTGTTCATAGCACCAGGTGTTTGACCAGACCCACACTGGTCCAGACCCTGTAGACGAGCCTGGTCAAATCAAGGAAGAATGGACTAAACCCACTAAACTTCCCCCCAGATTCCTCCGTCCTCACTGATTTAGGAAGAAATGAACACAGGTAAATCTATGTCTCTGCAACAGGCTAAGACAGGAAATTAACCTTCAGAAGCACTTAGATTTTATAATAAAAATGTTCATTTATAAATTCTGAACTGAAAGAATGCATTGTTTGAAGAATCATAGAGGACAGACCTGGGTACTTACACCATAAAAGTGCTAGTAGGCTGTAACAAGTGTACATGTCATCAGAGTTATGACCTATCTTCATGGTAACCATTATTTTTCCAAGTAACAAGCATTGCATAGTATGTAAATGCAGCCCATACACACACTAAAAAGCATTCAAGATTTGTTAGGAATGGTCAAAACTTACCACAAGCAACCCCATAAGAACACGTTCTCTTAAACTCCTCACCCCAGCCTACAACAAACAAACCCAGCCTGGATGGACCTCAGCATGAAATGCTCAGTAAGCACCTCAGCTCAGTAAGTTATCATTCAAAACAACAAGCTGACAGTTTCTGGTTTCCCATCATTTCTTCAAAGCAGAAAACAAATGGTTTCATTTGGGATCCACTGCATGGTTGGGAAGACTATCTTGAATTAACTGAAGGGGAAAAAAAAGCATCAACTGGCAAGAAAGGTAAGGTGACAAAACCAAGACTGCAGCGGCTGGCATAAGGAAAAGCAAAAGATACGTATCCAAAATAATCATGCACAAAATTATATAAGCTGTCATTTCATCAAAGATTTTAATAAGTCTTGAGCACAGGAACTCTGCTTACAAAATCACTGTTGTTCAATTCACTTTCCCTGCACAGTGATGGTGCAGACTGGTTCTGCATTGATTATGCCTTGAATTGTGACTGCACAGCACACTACTACAGGTAATAGGAATGACTATGTGCAAATCTCTAGTGCCTTACCTGATAACACATCATCACGTCAGAGCTGGCATTACTTTTGTTGAGAGTTTCCACCTTACAGAGCAGATGCATATTTGGCAAATCCACCACCCAGAACTGAACAGGGCAGGGATCAGCCAGGGGAGCGAACTGGAGCTTTCTGAAGGGAGCACAGACAGCAGAGCATCAAACATCTGCTCACATCTTACCCAAAACCACAAATATATATTAATATATATATACTTATAATTTATTTGATGCACAGTTATCTCCCTCTTTCCTGAGGGACCTAGACACTGTTTGTGCTACAAATACAGCAGCCCACAAAAGGCTCAATTTAATCCTAAATACTGGAGCAGCACCTTCTAATCTGCAGGTATACAGAAGCCTTTTAATTTCAGTTAGTCAACTGAAGGCAAAATACTAATGAAGATAACATAATTTGTAGTGTCAATAGCTATTAGTGCTATGAAGGCTACAAAATATCCTGAGCTTTGATTTAGTATCTCCCTTTTAGAGCGCACTCTACCTTCATAACAAGGATAAGGCCAAAGAGGAGTAATCCGCAGCTGCTTCTGCAGATCAGGAGTCTACAGCCATATATTATTTTGATTAACATTTTCTCCTTTCAGTAAAATGAACACACAGTGCTCTCAGAATATTTATGTCATCAGATCAAATGAATATCAAATAAGATATCAGATAATATTCACACAGTACTAGCTACTGCCTTTACTTGAGAGACTTAGCAACATGGTTTCCCTTGATCTGTTGAAGAACAGTCTAGGTATCTCTTGCTCTTTTGGGCTGCAGAAAGCTCTAGCCCCAGTAAGCCATCCTTTCTGCATCAAGCAGACATTTTGCTGGTTGACACTGATCTTACACAATGTCAGTTTCGTCTACTTACCCCTACTTCTGCAGCAGCAGGCCTCAAGTGTCTCCTCTTCACTACCAAAATTTTAAAAAAAGAAAATAAACAAAACCTGTCTAAATTATACTCAAAACTATACTGCTTCCAGAGAGGATGAGAGGAACTGACAAGGAAAGAGCATGAAATGTGAGTGATCTGAGACCAGTGGCAATTAGAACAAAGCAAAGGGCAGCTGGCCTGGAGTTCTGGGAGGGGAATGACCCCAGCTGACACTTATTCAGAAGATTGGATAATCCTCGAAAAAGGAATTTTAACCTCCAAGTGCATATACACACAGGTGCTGCTGACAAAAGAAACACAAGCAACTATAAGAAAAAAAATACACAGGATAACTTTTTATATGTGAATTCATGTCACCCTTTGGCACCTGATCATTAGAACTAGTACCTAGTATAAAGCAAAAATATTTGGCAGTTTGAAAATTTTGCTCACATATAATTACTGTGCTGGCATTGACTATATTCAACAAGAGTATGCAAAGAACTGCATGGTAATTTCCCATAAAAAGACAGGCAACTCCTCAAGCCGCTACTTTACGCTACTATGACAACACAGGAAGAACATAGATGATTGCTTTCTTTTCTGCCACTACCCTAAAATTAAGCCTTTCCCCACTGACACTCCTTTCACTAACACCTCTGGTCTGATGAGCATATTGAAGTAAGTCTTTTTTAGTTCCTCTTTAATCAACCCAAAGACTGCTGGAGTAAAACTGGTCAGACAAATGGTCAGCGATGAGCTGGCTGTTCCTTTGCTATTTCCTTCGTAGAAGAGTCACGTTATAAATTTCACATCAGACCTTGGTATTTTTAAACATTTTCGTTTTATTTTCTTTCTTACTCCATGCAAAAAATGTTGCCTTAGTCAAAGACCAATTGCTTTGTATTTACCCTTCTTTACTCCACATTCATTCTTTTTACAACTCATGTCATAAACTCTCCACCCTAAACCATAAGTCTTTACCTCACTAACCTTACAGTTTTGAGGTACTCAGCAAAAAATGCACACGGTTCTTTATTATATGCAAAACCTTTATGCCTCTGTGGTCTTTAAAACCATACAAAACTATGAATTAATGAGTTGCAATGTAAACCTAAGCATTTCAGGCTTCTGACTAATGTAGAAAATAATGTTCAACATATGATTTGTTGTGCTCTATATGAGCTCTGTATCTAAGTATGTTAGTACTTACAGGTATCTTATGATTCAATCTGTCAACTCTAATGACCAAACGCTGCTCTCCAGCCACCAGTCTGTACTCCAGCTTAGCAGTATCAGCTCCATATGCTGGTTCTGACAGACTCAGAGAGAGGATGCTTACAAAGGTGTCTAGAAGCACCGCACTATGTGAATGCAAAAGGACTTAGAATGGGAATCAACGTAGAAAAGAAACATTCAAGTCAATAGTTCTAAGAACAAGAAGTTGTTCAGGCTAAGACCTTGAAATACTTAGTTAGGTATTACTTTTTTCATTCAGAGGATACGCAAGGATGTCTTGTAGTTTTTCTGGCTTAAGACTTTGAAATTTTGTATGTTAGAGGAAAAGAATGTATGATTACCTGCAGCATTCTCAAGAGTATACAAGGATAACACCTACCTTGAATAAAGAATTAATTTTCAAGGACTACATTAACTCTCAGTAAAATGTGTTTGCTATATATTAACAATGCTAAAAAAAATTGTGTTAGAGGTAGCTGCAGAGAAGACATTTGGAAGATTCATAACTTTATCTGAAATGGAAGTAGCTGCAATAAAGTCAAAATAGGTATAAATGCATTGTATCACTTTAAGGAATCTTTCATGACAGTTAAAAAGTGTGAAATGCCCCAGAGTATTAAAATCAAGCATTTCTATTAAAAATTCAAAACCTATACTGTTAAGGCCTGGTGAAATACAGGCTTTTAAAGATATTTCAAATAAATGATTCTCCCTTTCATGAAGCTCTTTAGTGATCTAACAACCCAATTTTTTACAACAGACAATCTAGATCAAAGTTTAGTGGGCATGCTACAGTGGGGGGAGATGTAATATATTCATAGAGTTACAAGCAGAAGAGTATGCAATATACACATACTATACTGCTGCTCTGTATCACTTTCTTCCATGGCTACACACTAGAGAGATCTCTGTTTGGTGAGTGTGCTGCCCACTGTTGATGGCCCATTCCAGCAGAGGCTTTGATAGCTTTCTGTTCAAGCAGATTATTCTGATTACCATAGGGGTTATACGTTACTTTCATACTGAGCCAGCTGCACTAACACCAAGTATGTATTCCCTTTCTCCTGCAAAAATTTGCCAACGCCTACCTCCTCAAAAGATAACTACCAACATAGACAGAAAATCAAATGAAAGAAGGGAAGTCTTTATTTTAACCTGCAATGGACATTTTAATTGTACTACTTTATCACACTCTTAATTTTCTCTCTTGGTCCACAAGGCAGATTACAGAGAGATATTCTTACCTCTCTGCACCTGTGAAGAAATCAGGTGGAAATGTATATAAGCTGAGGGGGGAGAGAGACAGGGAGGAGAAAAACTGCAGAAACACTGTCAGCCTCAATTCCAATATGCAAATGCTTTTCCTTGAGACTGTTCTGTTTTTTCACAAACTTGCATACTTTGAACTACATTTAAAACTGAAGAGAGAACTTGGAATTGTAGTTACTTTGCATTAAGAACAGAAAAAGCCACCCTTCTGGTGAAAAAAGGATTTAATGTTTATTCAGTTTGTAAATTGCTCAAGACTGGCATAATGTCTTTATCAGTTTCCATTATCTTTATAGATGCTATTTTTACCCCCTATGTCAAAAGCAATAGAAAGCCCTTTAAAACAACAAAAAATCCTCTTACAGTATATAAATGCTATATCAAAAAGCTTCTCAATAAGAACTAAAGTGTCATCTTACAGAATATCATTATATTAATAATGGTAATATAGTATTATTTTGTATTGTGTCTCTGTGATTCCAGGTAGTATTTTTTGAGTATACAGAGAAAGTATGAAGTATGAGGAGAAGGAAGGGTTGCAAGGTTTTGGGTTGGGGTTTCTGACTTTTTTGGTTTGGTTTTAACTACTACCAGTCTTGCAAGCTCCAAACTGGTTCCTTCCTTCCACATACTTTCACTCCTCAGATGCCCTCNGGGGGGGGGGGGGAATATGTTAAAAAAAAAAAAAGAGTAAATAGTTTGAGTTGTTAGAAAGGCTTTCAGTTCTTGGAGCAGCTTCACATTAAGAAGTTAAGAGGTCAATGAAACAATAAGAATGCCAATATTCAGTCACTGCCTTCTACTGACACCTCACTTTGGCACAGATAATGCAATTCACTTCCCTAAGGAGAGATATCAGGGTGGAAATCTCTTTGAGCTTTTGCACAGTGAACAAAACATGAAGAAAATTTACGTGAAAATGGTGTATCAGACTCACGCAGCCAAGACATTTGAGTTTCTATAACCCAAATAAAACAAAGCTATAATCATATGCAGGCACATCTGACATGCTAGGCAGCATGACAAAGTACCCAGTCGGAGCTGGGTTGACTTGGGGTAGATGAAGTTAGGGGAAAAAAAAGAAAAGACAAAATAATGCAAGAATAAAAGAACTTCAGCTTCAGCAGAAATAATGCAGTTTTAATGGACCATGGAATATCAGGTACCCACTAAGAAGATGACCTTTTCTCCAGTACTGAAATAACGAAGCCATAGAACACAAATGGTGATAAACCAACTTCAACTTCACAAAATCAATTTATATGAGAATAAAAGAACAAAAGACATGACCTTTTCTTTACTATTAAATAAACCAAATCCATTCTACTGAAGTCTTCTTTTTGAACATAAGTTATTGCCTGACCTTTCTTATTCCACTGCAGGATGCAGAGTGATTGAGCAAGCATTTAAGCTCTCTTGTTCTTCCTAAATCAGAGTTTTGTGCCACCATAGAGGGGAAAATGTGCACGCCTTTCTTAACCTTACCACAGGAGCTTCTGTAGGTACCACCAGAGATCTGTAACATGTCCCACAAAGTTGGGTTGAAGACCACACAGGCTAGCAAGCCACGAAGGCTGGTGCTGAAATAGGAGTGGATCTTTGGGCTAAAGGCCCAGAGGCCAAAAGGAATGAAGGCTGGGATATGATCAGCCATCCAAACTGGCCCTGTATCTCCTCAGGGTCCTGCAACACACAAGTACCAGTTCATGGCCTGTACAATGAAGAGCATTAAAAGTGAAATATGTCTATGGAATATTATATCTATTATGTCAACATTGAGATATTATACCTAACACTGATACCATTTTGCATGTTATTCTCAAAGAATAGGAAGCACAAAATGTATTTCCTGAAATTATCCTTTTCTGTGGTATTGCCACGAGATGAGGTCTTGGTCATTTATTGGATTATCTACAAAAACTTTTATAATTAGTATGAAATCAAAATTTAACATAAATTATTGATAATTACATAATTAATGTAATGATAGTCTAAACATCATTTTACCTATAATTTTTCTCTTGTGGGGGCAATGCCCAAGTAATCTTCAACAGATGGATGTTGCAGACTGGGATAACTGCAAAATAGGTTTATTCATTGCAAATAGAAATGTGTTATTATTTCCAATCCTTTTAATCCCAAGAGCCATCTGTGGGCAAGATATTTCATTTGATCTATAAAAAACCATATGCATATGAACTTGCGTATGTGGAAATATATGAAAATATATACATTAATTCATTAAGCTGCCATCCACCACTCAAACAGTTGCAATAAGGTACTGCTTATGCACCATCCCCATGACTTAACAGGATAGACTTATAGTCACAGTAATCCTGGCTGACTGGAAATGAAGAATAATTTTCTGAGAGTCAAATCACTTTATTATGAGATCTACATGCAGACAAATAACTCCCTCGCTCCTGGAAGGAGATTAGTTTATTACAGTCACTATCATCATTTTCATCTTGGTTTGGGTTTTCTTTTTTAGCACTGAAAAAATTGCCAGTGACATGAAACAGAACCAATCTGATGGCTCCTAGGGGCAGGAGAGCAGTTATGCACAACAAAGTAGACTCTTGGAAAAGATGACCAAGAACTCTCTGAGATCAAGGGAAGTGGACAGGAGAACAGCAGGACTGAGAACTGTATCACCTAGCTATAAAACAATAGTGCTCAAAACCCAGAATAGGAAATTATATGCCCCCATGCAGTATGGGACAGTCTTTTGCCAAAAAAATGTAGATAAGGTGGAGGGAATAAATACTGGTATACTTACTGATGAAGGATAAAGAGCATTAGTGAGTGAAGATGCACGAGGGGCCCTATGACAGTGCTAATTTCAGGGCCCGCCTATCTATTGTTTCTAATAGCTATAAGACCCCTGAACAAAAGACATAGGGTACCATGAAAGGGTACGTTTACTGATAAAGCAGTCTTTTTCTGGATAAAGGAAAAAAAAAAAGGTTGCCATGGCAACCCGGAATGAACTCAGCACATCACCTGCACATAAAGTTTATCTGCAAGGGCTATCTTGAAAGTTGAGGGTTTGCCTCCTTCTTGCTAGGGATCCCTGAAAATTATACAAAGGTTTTACAGATAAGGATTGCACAGGAAATGGATGGTACATTTGCATCCACCAGATCAAAGACTGCTCAAAGGTACAATTATCTATGTAAAAGGAAAGCAATGTATTTTTCTCACCACAAGTTTTCAAATGGCTGTACAGATTGGAAAATCTGATGCATGAAGGGGAGATGTAAGGCCTGAGAGTTTCCTGTGAGAAGACGGGACTTGCCAGAGTCTCTATCTTTTTGCTAATGAAGTCTTATTTTTGGATCTCCTCATCTACTACACTAGTTCCCTTCTTTATAGAAAAAAGGAAAAGCAAAGAACCAAATACTGGAATCAAAGATGTTGGAAGAACTTCAGTTGTTTAGAGGAGATGACAAGCATGAGAAAAAATGAAATGCAAAGTCAATTACAAAGTATGCAGAAGCACAGGTTAAAAAGTTAGAAAGAAATAAAATTCAATTCAGCTTCATCTCAAAGCGTAACAGAGAACATGAAGTGCACTCAGAGCAGCATAAGCATGTCTCTAAAAGTAAAATTTAAAAGTTTCTGTTATATACACACTGCCCCGAGTCTCTCACCTCTGTAAAGTCTGTGAAATTCTGGTGTGTCAACAGCCTCTTTCAGATGATCAAAACTTGGATTTGGCAAACCACTTCAAATAATAAAAAAAAAAAAGAACAGCACGATGTTTATTGAACACAAAAGCAAGGCCACATGGAAGCAAGCAACAGCTACTTGGTAGCCCACGTCTGAAGTATCATCTTGAGCAGCTCAACACAAGTAAGATATTGTTTCAAGTGACATGGACCAGAACCTGCACATTCCAACTAAAGGGGTAAAATGTCCAACACTCCTCTGATTATTTCCACAGACACACAGCTCTTCTGTAAACATAACCTGCCCCTATAGGAAGGTCGTGGGCTAAAGGTTAAATAAACACCTTTGCTCCCTGCCAGTTGGGGAACCTTCAAACAGTTTGGCAGATTTATTTAAACAAAATCAGCTTCCACAGAAATACATGAATAGAATACAGCACTTGGGTAATTTCTAAATTAAGAGCTTGAAACATGCAGTGAGGTAAGATACCTCTTTCTCATGTAACACCAACATTTTGGGGGAACTACTTAGAGGACAATTCACAAAGGCTAACTTCAGTCAAGATGTGCCAGATTCTTTCTGCATCTCAGAAGAAACTACTGGAGACAAGCTTCCCCATGTTAGCCTCAGAAATATCTCTGTAAAATTTCGAAGTGAGAATTAACACACATCTATTTTTAAATAGGAGCAAATAATATTTTGTGGAAGTTGAAGCCTCAGCTCTACCATGAGAAAACCTAATTTAAATGAGTCTTTTTTTTTTTTTAATTATTTGTGTAAGTAAACTATCCTGAGGTTAATTCGTCTGTACCACACCCCTGTTAGTCTTTACAGCTGGCAGTTCTTGTACACCAACTTCTAGCCTTGCCAAACCAAACAGGTTAGAACCAAACAGATTCATATGGGGGCTGACTTTTCAAACAAGAAAGTAAGTTACATGATAAACTTGCATTTGCCACAAAAACACTCTACAGAAAAAGCAGAGAATAAAAATCAATCAAAATCAAAAAGCTTCATTAAAATTCAGAAAAAGATTCACATCAGAGAGCGCTGATCTTGTCTGGGGACAGAGGGATAAACGTGGCAACTATGACAGTTTCTTTCAGTCCTGTTTTATATTAATTTCCATTAATCTTTCTCATTTTCAGATACTCAGTTACAGATCTGAGTCTGTACTAGACTTAGGATTTGTTTTCTGCTAATAAGGGTGCCAATACACTGCATTTTTGTTTACTGAGTCATCTTTAGCGAGTATTGTCTTGTAAGCAAGGCTGTGCCTTTGCAAAGAATGTCCTTCAGTCAATAGCTGGCAACAGCAGCGTAGCTCTGCAGGGAAAACCTTAACTCAGAGAGTAATAAGATCATTTTACTTGGCACCAAAACAGTAGATGTTACTTCCTACAGAGCTATATTTTTAACCAAGTAAGATAAAACTTTCCATATCGCAATTTCAAGATACAAAAATGGATGGCTTTTCTAAATAGCATATTATGATGCATAGCTTAGTATTAAGACAGAAACCCACAGTCAGTCAGTTTGTCTCTAACGGCCACAACAGACTGCCGACTCAGCTATATTTCGATACTAATTATCTTTCACACAATGCAGACGCATACAAATTAACATTCTTCAAAACTAGAATATAATTCTCTTCCCAGCAACTAAAGTAATAAGAGGTATAACAGGGACCTATATATAAAGACAAGATCCACACCATGGAACACACTAAATGCTATCATATACATTTTAAAGAAACATTTTATGAATTTATTAACTTTCAGAGATTATATTGTCTTAGGAATTTATAAGAATAAATGTCTCTATAGATAAAAGGAAAAGCGATTGCATAAAATTCTGCATGTTTAGAACATAGTTTCACAACTTACAGACATGAAAAATATCAGAAAAGAACCTGACTTATTTGGAATCTGTGAAAAAAAAATCTGTCACCCAGTTCTCCAGTGTTCAACATTTCTAATGAAGAGAAAAAAAAATAGCAGAAATACAATTATTTCAACGGTATGAGCAGATTTTCAGGAAAAATACAAACAATTCATAAATCTTGCAACCTTAAAACTAAGTTAAATTAGGGATCCAAAGTAGGTTGATTTATTAGAGCTTTCTGCCAGCCTTTACTGACATGAAGAAAAAACCCAACAAATAGAAATACTCAGAGCCTGTTTATCTGATTTCTCCCATTTCGTCAAGTGCCATAGATACCTGGTCCCCATAGGTCAGAAGTGAAAATCATGTAAATTTTGCACTTCTTAAAACAACAAAAAAAAACCCAAAACATTATAAACCAGTATCAGTATCAAGATTACATATGCACATTGTTATATTACAGTCCTTCTATCATATCTAAAATAATAACGCTAAAAATGTGTATTTATAGAGATATTTTCTTCAGAGACAGAACAATTACAGCTTGTATATGCTTTTAAGCAGAATAAAAAGAACTACAATCCACACATTTCTGTCTTTCACAAATACAACCTTAAGCCAATGCATTCAAGCACAGCATGCTTTTTGATTATAAATGTGTCAAGATAACCCAAACAGCACTGTGGTAGCAATACGCTATCTATTGTAATACCATCAAACATGACATTTATTTTAAGAAGACAAAAAACCTAATACGCACACAGAAAAAAACATTTTTATCTCACCCATAATATGCATTCATCATAAAATATGTTAGAATTAGTATACAGAACTCAAAGACAGTTGACACCTCCCAGATGAATTTAAACACAGATTCTCAGGATAATTCATATTTCAGTTTGATCTTCCTTCCAACACAGTAATTTAAACAACAATGCATTAAGCATTGATATTCCTGAAAAGGCTTATAAACCAATTTAGACAATTACAGTAGAGTCATTCTCCCACCAAAAAAAAAACCCAAACAAACAAAAAAAAAAACCACCTAAAAAAACCCAACCCTCTGAACTGGTAGTCAAACCAGACAGTTCTTGAGGAACATCCAAAGTTTATACTTGCTATTACCTTTAGATCGGACAAAGGAGTTCATATAATAAGCAGGGTAATAGTTCTGCCCCAAATCCCTCAACCTGGTATAAATATGAATGTTACTCTTTTTAGGCTCATGTTTTAATTTCTTTGCATCACTTGTAAATGTTAAGAAAGCAATTGGTTAGCTATTTCTGTATCAGTAGGGCTTCTACTGAAGGGCCAACTTTTAGATATTTTGTAGAATGAAAATTCATAAAGAATGCAAAACGCAACTGTGACTGTTCCAAGCCCGAAGATATGAAAAATAATGAATCCTTTTTCACATTTGTACAGCTACTACCAAGAGTCTGCTTAAACCCATGAAACTACGGGCAAGAAATCAATAATTTTTAACCATCTATTTTAATTATAAACAGCCCTTTGAGAGTCCAAAAAAACACACTTTTCTTGAATGAATACACTTTGGATAGCATCTATAGCCAGCTAAAGTGTGAGAGGACTCAAGAAAAACTCAAAAATTTTACCAGAAATGTGCCATAAGTGACAGAATGATATACAGGTAGGTCTATAGTGATGGGAAAGATATGGGGACCTTTGATTCAATAGCCCAAGCTTACTAAGCCCAGCAGGACAGGCATGGCTTTGTCCCAGTCATTTAGACAGAACTCACCCCAGAAAAACTTTCTCATCAGACACCCAGGTCTGGCAAGGCTTCCTAGCGGTAGCTCGCATCTGTTTGCATCAGAGGGCTTTGCTAGCTGGTACTTTGTTTTAAAGAATTATAACTGTATTAAGTGATCAGCTTCAAGACAATATTCCTAGAAAAGGACAATAGTATTTAAACAAAGATTCACACCATACATGGAGTAGCACTGAAAGTGCTTCTTACCGGATAGACGGAACAGCAGTGAACCACATTAACTTCCTGTCAGTGCTAGAAGTGGACAGACAGTAACAAAATAAGGTGATATAACCACATTAGATCTTTTTTACATGGAAAAACTCAGGAAGATGAAATGGAATAAAATGACATTTAAGTGTTCAATTGTTAAATGCTGGAAGAGAATGCAACTCCAATTTACTTTTAACAGGAAAAAAGGACTCCCAACATTTCCTGCAAAACAATGAGCCTCTTCTTATTCATACACTTAGGACAAATTCGCAGAACAGGCTAAGTACTAACTTTTTTTTATTCACAGAAGCTGAGGTCTTTCTTACCATAACTGTTCTAGTGAGAATATGGCACCCAAAGAGACTGAAAGTTAGGAAGGTGTAAACCAGAGGAGTCTATGAGGCTTATAGAAAGTCATTTAACTGGATTAGTGTAACACGAGTCTTCGTTAAACAGAAGTGAGTGTAGTTTGCAAATATCTTTTACATGTGCCAGTCACTTAACTGTGAGAAGCTAAACTGAAGTAAACTAGACATAAATTCAGGCAAAATGCATACACGAGCTTCCTCACGCAGGTCAGCTTTCCATTACATTGCCTCCTAGCATCTCTGCTGTGAGAGAAAAGACTCATGTATGTTCTGAAGTCAAGTACATCTTCCAGTCAAACCCAGCCAGATTTAATATTTCCATTATTCCTAACCATAATGTACAATGCAAGAAGAAAAGTGGTTTAACATTTATTTTAAAATCTACACTTCTAAACCTCTCTTCACATATTGTGAAACTTAAAAAAAACCCAAACCTTTACAGTTTCTTTAGCGAACCTCTTTAACCTAATGTTATTTCACTTCACCAAATTTCTGCCTTGTTTCATTAACACCTTCTGAGGTGCTTCTGTGGAGTTTACTTCAAAATGAACCATAACTCTGATTCTCTAATAGAAAAAAAAAACCTGTAACTTCAGAAGATGTCTTCACTTTCATAATGACATCTGGCAGAGCTCTGAAGATGTCGTTCTATTAACTTTTAACTACAGGTAAGGATTAAATTTACTCTGAATATATACAGTACAACATAGCATGTCACAAAATACAGATCATCAAACTACAATATAAATGCAATGTGTACTGCCACATTAGACTTAACAAAAAGTGCTCTACTTCATCATTTAGCTGAGTTGTACATATTTGGGTTTTAATCTTTATTCATAAATAGAATTCTCCAGACTACTAATCATTGTCCCTCTGTATCCTCCAACTCCCTTGGAGGGAAAGAAAAGCTGTCTAGCCTAGGCAGAGGAGGAGCTTGACCTGTAACCACAGAGTGAAGGACACTAGGAGTCCATTATCTGTTCAAGAGTGAGCCTTAAATATTTAACCTCCCTTTACCTATCTTTTTATTTTCTTCTCTCATTCTTGGTGAGTCTATAATAAATTGTTCTTTATTTTGTGTATGACCGGTGAACAGTGTCTTTAGTTTTGAGCAAAGAGTAATTTGTTAAATGAGATGAAGATGCAATTTCTTTGTTCCATTATTTTAATCCAATGAAGTTCTAAAATATATCCAAAGTAGCTACTTAACCCAAATTTATGAGTCCCTATATTTAAACATTCATATTTTTCCAGAAACATACTCTATTGCCTCTCACTGTAATAATTCATGTTAAAAGAAATCAACCATCAATCCCAACATTTTTTTGTTTTGATTGTACTAGTGAAAGCTTAGAGTTCCTACACAGTCTGAAGAGGAAGCTAGATCACAAAAATACACAGGGCTCCTGAAAAACAAACTACAGCCAAATCTGACCTATCAATGGGGGGTTTAGTCAGTTTACATATGAATGATGGCCAGATGTGGACACCTAGGGCTTACATAGGCACACAGAATTAACCAAGATCAAAAGCACTATTTGATTATTTACACAATACCATACCAAAGACTGTGTTATTTCCATGGACAGACTAAATCTCAAAGCAGTTCAGCTATTTCCACAAGTTCACAATAGCAAATATTGCCAGACTTAACCTTGCTGTAACTCTAAAGTAAGCAGAATGGGCTTCATTAGCCCTGCACTAACTGCCTACACCTGGGATGGGATGCAGCACCACCTAAATTAAATTAAGTTCATCAGTGTATAATCCATTTTCAGTACTATCACAGTACAAAATGGCTTCCCCATTCAGAGTCGTAAATAAAGTGTCCCTTCTAGTGATCAGCACAAGAGATTCCCTATTTCTAGATTTTTCTTTCAGAAGTGAATATTTTACAAAAGGGCATGTCTCCAGCTATTTCCTTTCTCTCAGCAGTTCCCCAAAGAGCAAAAAGGCAGATATTACCAGTGGTCCGTTTACCCTCAAAGTTCACCCCACCAGTGATGACGCTTACTCAGCAGACCCCTACCAGTGAGGAGGAGGTACAGGGGTGCCCTGGCCGCACAGGGGCTAAACCCAGCCCAGGGAACAGCTCTGCTGGGTTACTGCCTTCATCCGAGGGAGGCACAGATCACTTCAAATTCTAACACAGTAACGCTAAATATTAATGTCTGGACTCATACTAACAGGCCAGCTGCACCTCATTTTTCTTTTATTACTACTACGTCTAAATATTACAAGAAAGCCTTTATTAGTAACGAGTGAGTAATTTTTGTTTTCCATCTAGAAAAAAATCTCAAGTTTTAGGGCAAAGCATGCAGCGTGTCCTTCACCAACTGAATGAAGTGGCTCTGTGTCCTGCACCGCCCAAACCGCGGCACCCTGACTGACAAACCAATACTTGGGTGCGGACTTTGGTCCTGTTCTGCGTTTCAGTGATGGCACCCAAGCCATTGTCACCACCACAGCTGCGGTGTGGGGTAAGGGGATGCGATAATCAAACACCAGTTCGACTTTTTTCTGTCAAACACTACAAATATTGCTATAAGAAAACAGCTTTGTGTCCGCTGCCCGGGCTCCTGGTACCCCAGGAGTAACCGCCTGCCGAAGCCTCTGCCCTGGGAAGGCGGCCGGCCGCGAGGGCGGGCGAGGGGGCGCCCCTCACCTCTACCGCTCCGAGGAACTCAGCGATGTGCGAGCCGTCCCGGTGGGCTTTCGGCCGAGGCGCCTCCCGCCTCCGCCTGAGGGAGCGGGAGCCCCGCCCCGCCCCGCCCCGCCCCGCCCCGCCCTCACGCGCCCGGCTGCTGCCACCGGCGCCCGCCAGGGGGCAGCCGCAACCAATCGGAGTGGGGAGGCACGCTCCGCCCCGCCCCCCGACAGCCGTGACGCGCTTCGCCCGCGACGCCGCGGTGCATGCCGGGGCGGCGGGCAGCGGCGGGACCATGGCGAGCGATTTCTACCTCCGCTACTACGTGGGGCACAAGGGCAAGTTCGGCCATGAGTTCCTCGAGTTCGAGTTCCGGCCCGACGGTGAGGGTCCGGGACCGGGACCGGGACCGGGACCGGGCGGGGGAGAGAGAGGGAGGGAGGGAGGGAGGGGGTGTGCGCGCGGGGGGCCGCTCCCCGCGGCCTGGGGGATGCGGGGCCGGGTTGGGACCCGCCCGCCCCTGCCCCGGCGGGGCTTTAACGTCCGCCCTGTCTCCGTCAGGGAAGCTGCGTTACGCCAACAACAGCAACTACAAGAACGACGTCATGATCCGAAAGGAGGTAAGGGAAAAGCGGGGGGGGGCGGGCGGCTCTGCCGGCCCTCGCCCGCAGCGGTGCCGGGTGGCAGTGGGCGAACCGCAGCACGGGGTCTGTGCGAGCCGGGCGGCGGTTCATGCCGGAGCATCGTTCGTAGGCTTACGTGCACAAGAGCGTGATGGAGGAGCTGAAGAGAATAATCGACGACAGCGAAATCACAAAAGAGGATGATGCGCTGTGGCCGCCTCCGGACAGAGTTGGCCGACAGGTTGGTGTACAGCGTCTTTTCTAATTGCTGCTCTGATTTTGACGTGTTAGCTCATTAGAAACATAACTGAGCTTTTTTTTAGCCAAGAGGGAAACAAATACTATCTTAAAACCTGAGCAGTGCCCAAATGGCCATTTAGTCGTGAGCATTAGTGTGGTTCACAGACCTGCTGCATTCAACACCTTTGTAATAAAAGTGGAAAAGCTATCATTAAGTACTGAACTACTTCTGTAACTAAAACCATAAAACAGTAGTTTGACTTTCTATAATCTTCTATTTTTCAGGAGCTTGAAATAGTAATTGGTGACGAGCACATCTCCTTTACCACGTCAAAAATTGGTTCACTCATTGATGTAAATCAATCCAAGTACGTACTCTGCTTTTTTATGTCGCTGTTGTCTTTCTGTAACAATCTATATTACAACTTGCTGATTGCTAGCTACTTGTGTTTTATATCATTTCGAAATACAAATCAGTTCCTGGGGGCAGAAGTGCTCTGTGTTCCAGCATAATGTACCAAACACTTTTAGACTGTGGCATTACGTGCTATTTTTTCAAACTCACCGAGCAGCTAACCTTACTGCAGGAACCCCTGTTAGGCGCATTCAGAGTCTGAGCTGAACTGTCATTATGACACTAATGTCTCTGGGAGAACCAAGACTTGTGTATTCTACCCAAGCTGAAAAGACCAGGTGTCATGTTTTGTAAATCCAAAGTGATGTTACTACTTGCTTTCATGATAAAAATGCACATTTTGTCAAGATATAACTTGCAAACTTGGACTGTAGACTATTTTATCAATCCATGCAGGATGAAACAGATCCATTAATGCCTAAGATGACCTCTGAAAAGCCTCCGTATAGGCTTTGGGGTTTTTTTTAATAGGTTACTTCTATAAACTGCTTGCTCAGAATGTGAAACTAACTTCTTTTTTCCTTCCTTCTGTTGTGCATTGCAGGGATCCAGAAGGCTTGAGGGTGTTCTACTACCTGGTCCAGGACCTTAAGTGTTTAGTCTTCAGTCTTATTGGACTACACTTCAAGATTAAGCCAATTTAAATCAAACAAACTGAAGTTTGTATTGCGGTGTCTGTAATGGGGGGGGGG
>VUYV01000057.1:1133546-1200179 GCA_008711295.1 Anarhynchus alexandrinus | reverse complement strand
CTGCGCCCTTGCTTTCTCTAGCACCTCTTTCTGTTTTTCCTAGATCAGTAGCCACTGCGATTAAAAAAAAGATGGTGGTTAAATGCCTTTTTAAAAGGTAAAAACATCTAACCCCGTTACCTGTGCCAGCACCTCCTGCTTCCCTCCTCTCGCCACAGGCACCCCTTGCCCTTCCCGCCAGCACCCTCCGTGCCCGCCCCTCTTCCCCACCACCCCCATTCCCCTTCCCTCCCCTCAGCCTGCCGCCCCGGGGCCCGGCCCGCCGCGCCTCCCGCCCGGGGCCGCTCCGCCGGGGCGGTGACAGGCCGCGCCGCCGGGCGCCATCTTGACCGCGGGCAGCTTCGGCTTCACGGCGGCTTCAGCGCGGCAGAGAGCAGCGGGAGGCGGCCGCCAGCTTGGTTGAGGGCAGCAGCGCAACGCGGTGGAGGTCGGGGGGTGGAACCCAAACCAAACTCAGCACTAAAAACCCGCAGGAGCGGGGTGAAACCCGCAGCTGGTCCCGCCAGGGCTGAGGGGGGCGGTCAGGAGAGTCCCGGCAGTGCGGCGACCCGGCGAGCAGCCGGGCACCCTGCGAGGCCATGGGGGTAGGTAGGAGCCGCGGCCGGGCCGGCGTGCAGGGAGCCGGGCCGGGCCGGGCCGAGCTGAGGGCCTCTCTCGCTGCCTTTTGCCTTGCAGAGGATCGGGCTGCAGCTGTGCGCCACGCTGGAGAACATCACGGGGCTGCGGGCGGCCGGGGAGGATTTCCGCTGGTACCTCAAGGTGCGGGGGCGGCCGCGGGGCTGCGGCGCGCGGGGGCTGCCGGGCCGCCCGGCCGGGGGGGGGGACCTGTGGCGTGGGGTGTCACCTCACTCGGCTTAAACAGCGACGTGGTTTTTCCCACGCGGTGCAAGCGGGCCGCTGCAGGAGCGACGAGTGTGATGATGGAAGTATATGATGGAAGCGCATTTAGCGTTAGTTTGCAATCATGGAAAGTCTTTAGTTCAGCGTTGGTCGGTGCCTCCACTGGTGAGGCGGTTGGTAATCCAATACCCATTGGCGGGTAACCCAGGTAAATGGTGAGATGCGCTATTCCCATCTTTTATTCCGTGACTGTGCTTTGTAACATGTTTTCCACCCGACGCGTGGAAGGGCAGATCCCCTGCGGCTTGTCGGCCTGTCGGGATAGACAGCAACGGGTACCTGCCTCCAGGTACCTGCCTCCGGCTCCTCTCGGCTGCGAAACGGTGGGGATGGTGAATCCGGAGGGCTCACATCAGCGCCTGCAGCTTTTTAATCCCTGTTTATTGACAGCTTTAAAATCTCTGATTTATGTTTCTTTTTCAGCTGAAATGTGGGAACTGTGGTGAAGTTTCTGAGAAATGGCAGTATCTGCGACTGATGGTATGTTTCCCTGTTGCAACCTGCATCAGAACAGAAATGAGAAAACAAACCTGCCGCTTCCACGCAAGGGACATCAGTGTCAGGGATGTGATGAGCTGTACTTTAGATGAGATAGTATTTCAATAGGTACACGCATTCAGGAAATGCTGTCTTATTCCATATAAAAAAAAAAATTGGACATTGTTAATTGAAATATGCCACTGGAATGGTGACTGTCGGTGACAAAGTATTTACATCTGCTTTGAAAAGCTGCCTTTCTGTAAAAATATCATTTGCAAAAAAACTCTGAAGTGATATCAGAGTAAGTTTATGCCTGTAGCATATTTCTCTGATGCTGATGGAATCTTTTTGGAGAAGTGTAGGTGACTCAACGTGAGTTAAGCATGCTAAATTAGCATTTGGAAACTGAAAAAGCAGGATAAAATTTATCAGGGGTAAGAGAAAGTTCTGTTCCTAGGAATAATCATCCCTTTTTGTTGCATACTACTGAAGGGTAAGAGTGTATTTTGAGGAATTAATGGAACATGCCTATATGGACAAGACATAACTACCCATTATTCACTATTTTAAGTCTAGAACAGAGTAATTCTTTGATAATCACAGCTTTCTGAATTATAGGTCTCTCTAGTTTAAAAAAATCCTTCTTGATGCAATATTTTTAAAAAGTTAAAGACCATTGTTGTAAAAACTACTTTACCTTTGCAGAGGTTTCCATTGGCTCAGCTAGAGTGCAGTTAAAAATGATGTCTCTGTTGTCATGGTTTTTAGGACAGTGCTCCCCTAAAAGGAGGCAGAGGAAGTGCCACTATGGTGCAGAAATGCAAGCTGTGCTCCAGGGAGAACTCCATTGGTATGTGCTTAGAAATTTAAGAGGCATCACACATTTTACACATTTTCTCCTAAGATTTTTTTCTTCCCCATTTTTGCTTGAAGCTGTTTGTAAAGAGCATCCACTGGGGATTTTTTTCCTTCTACACTGGTGGTTGCATTCAGAACAGGTATATCCTTATCATCATGCTCATGAAGGAGACAGCAAGGCCTGCCGGTGAGTTCACGTTTCTGCATGAACTAAACTCGTATCCATAATGTCATTTTACAAAAGCACCTTTTTTTTTTTTTTTGCATTGATATGGTAACAAAATGTAAACTTCTCCAGAGAAGTGAGAAAAATTGAATTCTACCTTTTGAGGGCCAACTACAGGAACTGCTTGGTTACTTTGTTTAAGGAAATTTCCTTGAAAGAAGCTGGTGCTTGGTTTATGCTGAATAAATCTGAAGACATAACGCCACTCACTTTTACACTTCTGTTTTGTTTTTTTTTTAGATATTTTAAGTCAGACAATCAAACCTTACAACGTAAGTTTGCTTTCTCTTTTATATAACAAGTGAAAGATAAATAAGTATTAATAATATTTTGAGGTTTTGCTTTATCATCACATTTCTCTTTCAAGAACACAAAAAGCTGGTATTCTCCTCTGACAAAAAATTGTCTTTGCTACATTTCATAGGCAAAACACAAAACTGTATCACTCAAATTAGAGGCGACTATATAATGCCCGTATTAGTTTCCTTTTGAAGGCTTCCTTGTGGCAGATTAAGAAATTCTAGTAAATTACCACCTATTAAATGAGCCCTAGGATTTTGCTGTCACTTGGGCCATCAGAGTTGATAGTACTGCCTTTAAAGCAATTCATTCCTAGACTAATGCTTGGCACTGTCTTTCCCTACTAGATGAAAACTAGTGGTATTCTGACTCAATTATAGGCTGAAGACAGCGAGAAATTTAAAACGATAGTGGAGTTTGAATGCCGAGGTCTGGAACCAGTTGACTTTCAACCACAGGTGAGTTCTTATTCATTATTTGTTTCTTGTTTTTTTCAAGAGCACTTGTTATAGACTCTGGAGTGATAAAATACACACTATTTGAAATGGTATTGCTCTGCCTGGAACATCCTGGACCTCCCCAGTTTTCCATCCTCTCCACAGTTCTTTCATTTGACTCCAAAAAAAAAACCCCAAGCTATCAGCCCCCCAAGCAGCTAACACTAACAACTCTTGTATTCTTTGTGCCAGTAAAATCCAAAATTAAACACACCTTGGAGTTGTGTTCAAACTGCCATACAGGTGGCTCAGCACTGCTCTTTTGAAAGGTCTTCATTGCTCAGATCATTGCAAAAGGAAGTCTTTCCCAATGGGGAATTGCAAGAGTGCATCGTTAGATAGCCACCTTGAGAGCACCACTGTGCTTCTTGGTATGTCACAGAGAGTAAATGAAGTTCGGGTTATGAAAAGTCTTCAGTATACGGCCTCTAAAAAAATAAAATTTTCTTTGAGATTTGATATCACCAAAGCCGTAGGAAATTAATATTGACATTTTTCCATTTGAAACTTGATCAGACAAAGACTGAAGATCAACGGCAGTTAAAGAGTGTTGCAAAGCTCACCTCAAGGTTCAGAGTGAAGGGCCAAGCCAGTCTTTGGCAATTCATTTGCTCGTGCATGGTCATGCTGTATGCAAGCTAACTCCCTACTATATTTAACCTATTATTCCAGTCGGATTAGGTGTAAATAGACTGACAAATATAAACCTGCCTTATCCTTCGCTCAGACTGTGACACTCTGCTAAGAAACAGACCAAAAAAGCTGATCCTACAAAGAATTCGGTCTAAATAAAATCACCACTGCAGTATGCTGCAGGAGGTCTTTTATTTACTTACATGAAGCCCATCTTCTTAAGGAACAGAAAGGTTATTAGTTTATTCCTGTTCGAAAGCTTTGCAGCCAGACCTAGGAACTTGCACTTCAGGAAAAATCTATGAGAAGACTACAAAATGTAGATTTTTATAGCTCTGCATCCTAGCTGTCAATTTTATTTTTATCTGCAGAACAAAAACTTAGCAGCTGTAATAAAGCTTTTAATTAAATATTCTCAAAGTTTGGTCTGTGTACTCTATTGAAGAGTACACTTGAATCCCTGAGCAGATATTTCAGTGAATTTTCTGATGTGTATATGAGTAAATATACAGACTTCTGCAGTTCCAAATAATTCTATCAACTACTTTATATTTGACATGATCCATGCTAGCTTTAGATTTGGCTTTCGATTAGCACCAAACATGATAGCCCATAGCATTACTGTATTTTCTTTGTATTTTTTTTATAGATCTAATACAGCCATACCTGAAGTCAATTTAGAGTGGCTTAATACTTGCATGTCATATTTAAACTGTAATAGTTTCCTCAAAAAAATCATTTAAGTCTGAAAGAGGGAGTATCCTTTGATTGTCTGATATAAACCCTCTTTTCCTACCTAGTAGCAGCAACAAATTCAAACTAGGTACTTGTGTGTTCTAATAATGGGCAAGGACATTTTTTGCCCCCCCAATTTCTTATCTTTCTTGTTTAATGTGCTTAAATAGGTACATCTACTGCAAATCTGGTATCATTTTTGGTTTTACTTGAGCATAGCTCAGCTCCTTTCCCGTCCTTGTCCCTCAAGTGAATGCTTCAACTAAAAAACTGAGGTTTCTTTATAAAATTTCTCTTAAACCTTCTTAAGCTTCTGTACTTTGTGCCACAACCAATAGTTTCATCGTAACAAAAGTGTGACATACCACTGTGCTGTAAAGTAAAACGGGCGGGTTTGGTTCTTTGGGGTGTGTTTTTTATGCTTTAGCCGTTGGTCCTTTGCTGGTCAGCAGAGGGCAGACAAGTCCTTGCATGTCCCAGCTCCCTTCTGCAGAGGTTAAACGAGGCTCTGCCCTGACGCCAAAGCTGTAAGAACGCAAGTCCCGCTGACTGGCTGGTACAGAAGCTTGTAATTCCAGTCACATGGCTTCTTGTTCCTTGGAGGGCCAGTGAATAGCTCCAGGTGGCAAAAGCAAGGCTTCTTTTATTTTTCTAGTGTTTGTTCTATACTGCAGCTCTGCATTTTTGTCCCATGATGCTGATCTCCCTCTGCACCCCTAGCAGTTCCCTTGAGATGGGGTGCTGACAATTATATAAAGGCCATATTCACACTGTGCCTTGCAGATAGCTATCCTGTTGTTACGTCTGCCACACTCCCTGCTATATTTAACTTCCAAGCGTTTAACCTTCCATTCAGATCCCAAAATATTTTAAAATCCCGTGTCTTACATCACACATTCTTACACAGTTAAATGTCTGACTGGCACTAGCAGGGATTTCTTTATCAAAAATGCAAGTGTAGATGCCTTGCAGAAAACCGGGAAGAAGCCACCTTTGCTTTTTAGCCACTTCTTAATAACATTCTGTAGTAGAAATGGCAATGTAAGAAACTTTCCTGTATGCTACAGAGGTAGCTGAGATTTTTAAATTTACTTCTAAAACTAATAGAACTTAATTTACAACTTGATAACTCTGAACCCCAAAATGAGGAAGCTGTTCCTATAGGAGATGAAAAAGAACACCTTGTTCTTGTGCTATACCCCACTGATATACTGTTTCCTTCCTAGTGCTATCCTTTCCTTCACCTCTTTAAAAACAGCAACAGTAACAGTGAAGAACTTTCCCCTTTGAAATGATTGTTTGGGTATACTAGTCTGTTCATTCAGCCAGCTGATCCTCCTTTCAGGTAAAGCTTAGTAGTCACTTTTGTACCTAAATCCAATACAGGCTGCTCCTTCTCTTGAGTGTCTTCGATTCTGACAATATTTAAGCCAAAACTATTAACTTTCTTCCACATTTTCTTTCTATTCTTTTCTTGCAATGTAAGTTTATTATGAAGCTATTTTATACATAATGCCTGCATGGATTCTGAACACAAATTAAAGCTATTAGTAGTTGGATGCTGCTACATAAACTTAGAAACTCAGGTTTAACATTATCTAGAATTCTTGGAAATACCTTTTTGGCAGGAAAAAATAGAGGAGCAGTGTTCCCTCATCTTACCCTGTGGTTGCTTAGACTGAATTTTTCCAATTCACAAAGAGGGTCACAACCTTATACTGACCCTTAACCAGGAAAGAGCTTGACCATTCTTTCTACCTAATTTAAAAGAAATGCAATAAAAGTTTATGCTGAGTTACTTTCTTTAAACATGTTTCAATGATCATATTTATTATTTTCTTGGTACAAGTCACTCTTAAAAACTTACTGCAAATGTGTTTGCAGGCAGGGTTTGTCGCTGAAGGTGCAGAATCTGGCACACCATTCAATGACATAAACTTGTTAGAAAAGGTACGTTCTCTTAGTTTCATTAGTAAATCTAATTATCTAGCTTGCTTCCCCTAAGTCACTAGTCCAAAACACACACCCTGCACGTGCAAGAGACAAGTTTTGCTCTTTCATGGAGGCGCGGGAAGGTCATAGCTGGAGAGAGAAGCTAAATCAACTATGAACAACCAGCATTACTAACAGCGTCATTTTAGAAGTAGGCCTTTTATAGCTTAGCAGCTGGCAAAGGTAGAAATGCAACTTTTCTTTTAAGTCACTCAGGAATTCCAGAAGGCAAACACCTGGAATAGTAAATGGATGGGGTTATTCAGAGTGGTGAACTGATTTTTCTAGTAAGGTGCCTGCACTTTTTCCTACACGCAGAGATATTAAAAAGTGATATAAAGACACTGTCCTTCAAAGCTCAGGATAATGACTCCAGCATTGCAAATCTTCCTTGGCTGTGAGCAAGAATCTCAAGGTCAAATCTGTTCCCTGGTATCCTACTTGGCAGGGATCTGCTTGTCTGCTTACCCACCTGACTAGGGTATTGTAAATGATAGATAATCCTTTCATCTGGCATGGTTGTTGTCCACTACAGGCTGTGGACTACATATGAAAAAAAAAATCATTGTTAAAATAAAAACACTGAGACTGAAGCTCATTTAATTTCAGGTCAGTGCTCTTGCTTCTCTCAGGTAACAGAACTTAGCTTAGTGACTGCAGAGTGCTTTCCACAGAAATCTAAGACCCAAGCTTTGAGTAAGGCTTAGTTTCAGTTTGGATTCCAGTCTGTGATTTAGACAGTATTGCATTCTATCTTCTGTGACTAATAACGTGAAATCTTATTTCCTATAGGATTGGAATGACTATGATGAAAAAACAAAGGAATCTGTTGGAATCTATGAAGTTACCCATAAATTTGTAAAATGCTGAAGTTCATACTCCTAATAAATCTTGACATGCTTATTGATGAAGGAGCTGTAACCATCAGAGACTCACTTTCGTTGGAGTTACTTCTCACATGGCTGTACTTCAGAAATGGAAACCATTTGTACTCACTGTCCCCAGGCTGTCCTAATAAAATATTTTCTGCACAGCACTCTGAGGTGGCCTCAGTGCAAACTGAAAATAGTATATGTGCTTGACTGAACTGTGCCATTTTCTTAACGTCTTTCTTGGGAATATATATGGTTGTGACAGACTGTAGCTTAACTACAGTATCAACAATTTATTGCCCTAAAGCTTTTACTAGCCTGTCACCAAGAAGTACCCATGTTTGATTCTCTAACATAAGCAAATAAAGGCTTTTCACTCACTGCTTTTTCCTATCATCAGGAAGTGGCTATGAGTATTACTAAAGGACTGTGTTGGCTGTTCAAGCGAAAAGGTATGTCTTTAATAGCTTTTGGCCAGTTCAAGTAAAGACCCCGAGGTGACTTTAGTGAGTGTCAATAGTTAGCTATTGACATTTACACATAGCTGTTAAAATTTTCTGAAAATTAAGTTATCTTTCTGAGTGTGACATTAAGTAAACCTCACTCGTTTCTAGTTGAAGACAGACTTTCTACTTCTTGGTAAGTGCACTCACAATCTCACCAGCTGTTTTCATGTTGTTTTTTTTTTAAAAAAACACAAACAACAAATCAGCCAACCAAAAACCTTCTTTAGTGAATTTCATTCAAAAACTTTTGGTCTGATTATTTCCTTTATCCCCCAAATGCTCACCTTCCTTTCTTTGTTTAAATGAGCAAGAACAATCAGAGAAAGTTTTAAAGTAAGTTTTAAAATAATCATTTTCAACTGAAAACTAGAACAGCACTTTACAGGCTGACAGGAAACAGCCCTGACTAGGAAAAGCCTTTGGGCTTACATATTTAAAGTGTGCCTCTCCCCATCCTAGCACTTGCAGTTCATACTTCAAGATATCGTATTGCCTATGCTTACTGCGATAAAGAAAAAAGACACTGGGAGAACCTGGAAGCTGAGATATCCAAAGGAAGAGTAAAGGCAAGGAGATTTCTGAGCCTCTCAACCTAACGTGTGACATCCAACCAAGGTGCTCAGACTTTATGTTCTGCTAATAGATTTGGTTGTCCAGGACACAGTGGGCTGTGCTGAAAGACATGAGCTGCACTGGTTTTACACCGAGCTGCAGAGGCAAGCACTACTGTGCTACTCAGCTCCAGAGAAAGACTCTTCTTCCCAGAAGAAAAAGAGTGGAAGTCAAGAGGGTTTAAAAGGCAGAGGAGTTCAAGTTATACATACCATAATTCATTTTCTGTAAAAATAGGTATCTCATGCAAAGGGCATCTGTGTTGTAATCCCAGCAACTCTGAGCACCTTTGGTTTCTTGACCAAGAAAGGCCTCTTCCCCTTTTGCTATCACTCACTTTGTAGGTGGCAGAGTCCCAGTTGTGAACAGCACACGAGGAACTGGTCTGCATCAGTTTCATCTCACATGCACAGCATCACTAAGCTGTACTGATGTCTATGCTCAAGCTCTCCTGCAGTCCTTCAGAGAGTTCTGGTAAGTCTTTGTCTTCAGAATTTCTGCAACAAGCCCCAATGCATTACAGACGCAGCTCAAGGCACTAAGACTCTGACATCTGCTACAATAAATAATGTCAAAATTTATAGCTGATAGAACAAGGAGGAAATAGGAAAATGTTCTATTGAGGTTACTTTTCCACAGTAAAAGGGGGTCTTTGGAAAAAGAGAACCCCAAAAGACAAAGTTCAGCACTTTTTTAAGGCACAAGAGCACAGATTCATGTAGCAAAACAAAAGCAGATTATTGGACAGACTTCTCGTATGGAAGGGAAGAGCCAACACTGCAGTATGCTTTCAGTATTCTTTTCAACCTTTATAAGAAACATGAGCTATGATAAAGGGACTACCCATACTGTCTAATTTTGATACAGCAATAAAAGAACTATGTGGTTATTAATAGATAGCTTTATTACAATACAGTCTTTTCCAGTCAACAACACAGTTGGTGATTGCAGGTTACTTAAAGCCTCCCACTTCATTTTCTGTTTCTCAAAAAGCTGTTACAGTGGAAAGGCTTCAAGCAGTTGAGGCACAATTAGTTCCGATACCGATTCAAGTTTGAAGAGAAAAGTAAGTGTGGCAAGTTAGTAAGTACGCTTACCGCAAGAGTGCAAATCTAACCACTCTTTCATATTTAAAATTACTGCATATATATTTTTTAAATCAAACAGTTTAAGAGTGGTATCACAGTGCTGTTGCCTGTCTGAACACTCCCAGAACACAGATGTTCCGAGTTCATAAACTTGGTAACAATGCTTTCTACTTTAAATAATGTGTTTGAAGAACACATGGATCTGCTGGAACAGATGGATCTGTGACTTAATTTTGACGTTGTGAATGTCTATATTTCCTGAAATATGCGTTCAAGGTCAGTACTTGATTTCTTTAAAATAGATATAAATTTCACAGTGAATCTAACAGTATTCAAGTTCAATGAAGATAAATGAAGCCAATTAAGCCGGGCAGTCTCAGCCACGTTGAACACCGATTAGTGTGGCAGTCAGACAGCCTGCATTTTGTACTGCAACTGTAGTGTTCCAACGTTTTTATGTCTAACTGCCAATTTTCTTGCCCTTTAAAACATTAAAGATATCTTCTAGTGACTTGTATATACACTGAAGGAATTCCTTACCATTCCTAGTTGGGTAAGCGGAAACATTACAACCTATCCAATCCTCATGTACCTGATATCCTACTCCAAAGCCATCAGACACCACTGGGCCAAACCCCCCTAACTGCACAGCTGGGCTAACCAATGTGCTTGTAGAAATGATGTTGTGATTAAGCCGAGCATAGGCTTGGTCTTGATAGAAATCAGGCAGTGCAAGACCTCTGGATAAGGCTAAATAGCGCAAGCCAAAGAGATGTCGGTCAAATCCCTGACCTGTTAAAATAAAATAACAAGTGTTAGAGAGATGACTAATTTTTGTGAGAAGTAAACTCACTTATTTTGACATCACATCATTTTTCAACCACAAAAGAGGAGGTCTATAGAACTGGGGTTTATTTTTCTATTTCAGGAATTATTTTTCAGCACCCAGACATTCTGCACTTGTAATACACATATCCTAGGGAATGAGGGCTTGCTGTTTTACTGCTAGTCTCAACCAGGAATCACAATAGTAAACAAAAGTGCAATGTTAACAATTTAGATACTACATCACATTCTTTGATTAACTATTTATCTGAACATATCCAGGTTGTTTAAAACAGAGAAAGGCTTTCCTAAAATTTATAAATCTAAAAAGGAAGAGGATCTTGCATGAACAAAAGGAGACAAATTTTAGACTCCATGGGGTAATGTTCAACAACCAATTTTACTGAAACAATACAACACGTTATGCTTCTGGGAAGGGCAATTCAAAAGAAAGCATTTAGAAAAATACCAGGAGTAGCACAGCCAAAGAATCAGTTGGATTTGGAAGTTGTTAAAGCCTTTATCCCCTGCAGGGATAAGATAGTAACTCCTCAGACATAAAGCCAAAGTTCTTGGTTGCTTTGGGGACTACAACACGCACTAAGTATTCATCAAATCTTCAAATAACCCAGCTGCTACAAGGACAAAAACTAAAGTATAAAAGATTCTCAACACATTAACAGTGAAGTGGGAAGTACAGAGGCATTCTCCTCCATCAAGAAACGAGTCTTAGAGAATGCATTTTAAACTGCAGCATTCTGCTACTGTTTTTCTCAAGTTTACATTAACATTAGACCTCCATCAAAATTAAATTATTTACTTGTGAAGTAAATATTTGCAGCAACCTTAATAGACGTTTTAGTGCAAAAGCAAGAGTGTTTGATATATTCCTACTTACCCATAGCAGCTTCTTTTGTCAAACGGCCATGGTATTTTGAGCACTCCACTATCAACTTCTGAAGCTCTTCTGTGCTGTGTTTGGACAGTTCCCTGACAAAAGCTTCTGAACATTTCTTTGTATGGATAGAGGCAGGACGTATAGTTTCTGTACGACCATGTTTGAAAGCTGCAGTGCTACAAGACTCGTACGTAGCAACAGTCTGATTGTATTGTCGAAGGAAAGCCATCTGGAAGGCAAGCTGAACCACAGCATCTGGGCTTACCTTCTTCTGCTTTAGAAGGTCCTTGCCCCCTTCCTGGAACCGAATCAGATTAAGAGACAGTGCTTCTACACTGGCATCAAATTTCTGTTTGGCTTTGGTAATTCCTGCTTTTAAGGCATCATTCAGCTTAAAGTCAAGTTTCTGCACTGCTCTAGAAGAGTCTACTGAAGCAGGTTGGGACTGGGGGCTGATGGCTGGTGTCTTGGTGCTATCTTTAAAAACCTCATTCTGGAACCTGAGCACAGCCACACCATCTCCCCAGGAATGTTCAAAATTAACTCCTGCAGTGCCATCCTTAGCTATGATAAGATTAAAGGATTTGTCATACCAGCGGTTAGCACCATCTCCATGCAACATAGTGTGGGACAAGTGCACAAAGTCTTTAATGGCAAAATCATCTAAACTTAAACAAAACACAGCAGAGTCTACTTTTTGAAGAGCTTCTTCATTGCCATTATCCAGTAGATTCTTTCTCAGCAATGCCCACGTATCTCGGTTTTCACTGGAGAGGTAGCCAAGAGGGAAGGCTGGGGCTGGACTGTTGTCGCTAAGGATGTATTTCAAGTGTGCTTGTATTTCTGAAGGTTTCAGCATATTTCCATCTCTATCAAGAACATCAAATATATAAAAATTCCCATTTCTCAGTACCAGTAAATGTTTTGCCTTTTCATCCGTATAAAGCTCATCTCTGTTGAGTTTAGGCAGCCGTGTAGAATTGAAAAGCCTGAAGTACTGAGACATATCAAGGGGGTATGCATTGACCATGTAGGCACCAAACCAAGAAAGTGAAGAAGGCACAAACCGGATAATTTTTTTAAAGAGTTGAGTGTCACTTTTTTCTGGATTGAGGTGAAAAACCTCTGGTTCAAGATAACCAGCCCTGAAGGTCTTCATAAAACGTATAGCAGAAATAGTCATGTTCGTAGCTCGTATGAGCTGATCGTTATACTCAGATTTTGGATCAGGATTAAAAGACATAAATGCATTAAAATTCAAAACAACAGGTTCACGTGCTCTTAGGTACATGTCAAACCAGGGACCTGAAAATGGAGAGTTGAAAAATAGGTCAGAACACAAAAGCAGCTTACTGAGTCAAACCAGAGGTTCATGCAGTCAATATCCTGCCTCCAACAGTGATCATGAATAAACGGCTCTTGAAGTGCATGCAAACAAGACAAACATATGCAATAATTCCCCCAGGAATTCTCCCAACCTCCAATTATGAAGAAAGGTAGTTGGCTAATTGTAAAAATAATGTATTTGGAGCAATCCGTATCAAGAGTGTCAATGTCAGCAGCAACAAGGGCCTGTTTCCATGTTTTCTATATGGCTCAGTGATAAACCATAACTCCCGCCACATACAATGCAGCTCCCCAGCACTGTATTTTGGTGCACACCTCACATTTGGAGTAGAACATGCTTTTACCTACTCTTAAGCTATTAATTTCTGCAACACTCTGTCACTGAGGACATCCTGCTCTTTAGAACCACCTTTATTTCTGATCCAGTGTTGCCTTCATTTCTGGCAGCATTCCTCCATCTACATTTGCTGTCTTACATTTCCACCTCCTTCCTCTTTCTATCCACTAAAATGATCAGCACAGGGCAAAACTCTTGATGCCAATGCATTACCATTGGTCTCTCAAGCTGGCAAAAAGACGAGGTTAGAGGGGACCTCACAGTTATTCTTCCAGGCCCAGAGCTGACTTCAGAAAGCACAATTACATTTGACACCCACAGGTCTTTCAGACAGTCTGTGAGCATATCAAGAAGCATGAACGTGGCTGAAAGGTTTTGTGCTTGCCAAAACCAAGGGAACTAATCACAGCTCTAAAAAGTAGTCACACCTTTACACCTGCCTATGAGTAAATGAAAATCCCGGAGGCAGAGAAGGCATTTTTTAAGTAGGTTCTATTTCATCATCGTTAAGAACTTCAAACTCAGCAAGCTCTGGTATGGCATGCTGACTGGACGCAGACAAAGGGTGCAAGTGCATACCAACTTCACCTCAAGGCAGCCAATGTATTAAAAACTATTATTCCAAGCCCGGATCAGTCCCAAGTAGAACCTTATAGCTGGGCTGTAAGAAGCACAATGGGTAACTCAAGGACCTAAGTTACAATTTTAATTCCAGGCCCTCACAGGTGAGTAACTAGCATTCATCTACAGTTTTAAAACCACACCCATCATCATCACGTAGCCTTTTAACCTCAGACTTGAAAGTCCAAGGTGGAGGCAACTATACATACTTTCAGAAACCAATTTCAAGTGGAACAGGTCTTTTATGAGGTCTAAAAAAGAATAATAACTAAACAAAAAGGAATACAAACATCCCACAGTTCACAGACACAGCATGCTGGTTAGTGTTGACAAACACCATAAAGCCACCAGTTAAAATCCTAGATGTTGTTCAAAGTGAATAGAAAATAAAAGATAAGACCGAACAGCAGCTTTTGTGAAATAATGTGGTATTCTCTACAGAATTTGTGGTAGGGAACAGCCTTATAGGCAGTCTCAACAGACAGCAAGGACAGAGGCGCATTCGCTGGGCAACATGCAAACTTCTACTTCCATGGGTATTTGAACACTTCCACCTCTGTTGCTATCCACCCAATACTTTCCTAAGCCAACACTTGTATTTGGAAGCCAGTGGACGCAATAATAAGGAAGAATAATAAAAAAACCTATATGCATACTCTCTCTCTCGTTTTTCTTTTATTCCCATCTTCCTCTTTCTGTCACTCCTTCTGTTTTGCTCTTTAAAAGAATATGGTTTTGTAGTTTGGGGGGGGGCGGGGGGGGTTCAGCCCAGAGCACTGACCACTTCTGCCTCCCAAAGCTTAGTCATATTTTCTGACACACACATCCCCACCCACCCCAGATTTCAGCTTTCTTGCTAAACAGCTTGGAATTATTTGAAAATGATTGGTTTAGTTTCCTTAAGTGAGTTACCAGTTAAGCTCCTCTATTAACCTAAACATAAATAGGCAGCAATGGAAAAAAAAACAAAAACCAACAAACAAGATAAACCCTGTAAACTCAAATTTAAATACAGCAACTCATGAAAAAATACCGTTTCTCCAATATCCATCTACTCAGAATTCTGGTATATAGCAGTGAAATGATGTGCATTCTTCTTTCCACCAGAGGCTCAGAATTTGCTCAAAATTCAATCACAGGTAGTATTCACAGCATGTTATTCCAAGTTTATGGAGTAGAGAACTTAAGCTTCAGCCTATTTTATTTGTAGCATTATGAGCTGTCTCACAATGATCTACAGACACCTATATCCAGTAGGCAAACACACCTGTGATGTAGCTAGTATGCTTGTTCCGATTGTCTTGAGCAACCAGTTGCTCATGCAGCTCTCTTCCAATTCCCTTTTCAAAGTGACGAGCAAGTTCTTCAGTTTTCCTACAGCAATCAATAAGAGTCAAAATGCTGTCAGAAGCCATATTTTTTATACGTAACACTTGGCTTTGAAGCAGCACATGATACTGCAATACATGTATCTTGTTTGTCCGTACCTGAATTGGTCATCATTTAAAAGTGGTTTCTGGGCATTCAGATACCTTGTAATTGTATCTTCTAGTTTGGGAACCGGCAGTCTGAAGGAAGGGGAACAGAGAGACATGCAGTTTATGAGCAACAGTACTAATAAATCCTATTTCTTACACAGCAGTCTCTCTTTCCCTCCCCTCTTCCCCATCCTTCCTTACGCCCCATATTATCCAAATGGCTCAAAAGTTTCATGTGGAAGATGAGAAGAAAGGGAACAGATGGACATATGTCATCACAGCATAAGGTTCTTGGAAAACAGGGTGGAAAAACAGCCTGACTGTCCTGTTACAAAAGTATTGCAGTGAAGGGTCTTAATACCTTACAGGGAATACAATGACATGAAACCATTGCACACAGAAGCAGTCATTTAGAAAGAAGGTTTAGTTTGGTAGCCAGCCCTGTATCGAGACTTCCACAGCACTGCTGGTGCTGAACATCTACTCTTTCTTGCAAAGTTCCTAACCAGTACTTTTGTCATCTTCCTCTCAGCCTAAACACAGAATTATAGACTCACAGAATGGTTTAGGTTGGAAGGGACCTTAAAGATGATCCAGTTCCAACCACCCTGCTGCGGGCAGGTACACCTCCCACTAGACCAGGTTGCTCAACGCCTGGCCTTGAATACCTCCAGGGATGGGGCATCCACAACTTCTCTGGGCAACCTATTTCAGTGCCTCACCATCCTCAGAGTGAAAAATTTCTTCCTAATACGTATTCTAAATCTACCCTCTTCCAGTTTGAAGCCATTCCCCCTCGTTCTATCACTACATGCCCTTGTAAAAAGTCCCCCTCCAGCCTTCTTGTAGGCGCCCTTCAGATACTGGAAAGCTGCTATAAGGTCTCTGTGGAGCCTTCTCTCCTTCAGGCTGAACAACCCCAACTCTCAGCCTGTCTTCACAGAAGAGGTGCTCCAGCCCTCTGATCATCTTTGTGGCCTTGTCTGGACTCTCTCCAACAGGTCCATGTCCTTCTTATGTTGGGGGCTCCAGAGCTGGACACAGTACTCCAGGTGGGGTCTCAGGAGAGCAGAGAGGCAGAATCACCTCCCTCGCCCTGCTGGCCATGCTGCTTTAGATGCAGCCCAGGATGCTGTCGGCTTTCTGGGCTGCGAGCGTACATTGCCCGCTCATGTTGAGCTTCTCATCCACCAACACCCCCAAATCCAACATGAAAATGCTCTTTTTACTACAAAATAATGCTATTACACTCACAGTGGTTACTTTACAACCTGAAGGGATGTTTCAGTAGTAGGCTAATAGTCATATTTACTCTTTAAAAAATAAAATCACTCCTCTCCACTGTGATTTAGGCAGAGCACACACCAAGAGCCGAGCAGCACACCCCGAGCGCGGCCATACAGAAACGGGACGGAGGGCACTTTCCTCTCCTCACAGCGGACACCCCGGGGCCGCCGTCCCCACACGGCCACCTGCCGCCGCCGCCACCGACCTCTGCCCGCCTCCCCCCGGCGCCCGGCCCGCCGGCTGCCCTCGGCGGCCGCCCCGGGGCCGGCAGCCACGCTCGCTCCGCGGTGGACGCTCGCTCCAGGCCTCGTCCCGGCGCCTCAGGAGGCCCCGGGACGGGCAGTGCGAGAGGGCAGGGTGTCCGGCGGGCGCAGCAGGGAGCGGAGCAGCGTCCCGCCGTACCTGGGCAGGCTCTTCTGGTAGTGCATGGTGGGCACGATGCTGCGGTGCAGGTACTCGGCAGCGCCCGCGCTGCTGTAGCCCCGCCGCCAGCGCGCCGCCGCCGCCGCCCCCCGCCGCCGCAGCAGCAGCTGCCGTCCCGCCGCCATGATGCCCGCGTCAGAGGCCGTGAGGCGCCGCCCGCGCCGCTCCTCTCCCTGCCGCCCCCGTGCCGGCGGGAGTGGCCGCCCTGCGGCCAGGCGGCTCCGCCGTGGAGCCCATTCGGGACGAGCTCACAAGGCCGCGCGGCGGAGGAGCTGGGGCTTGTTCCCCGAAAGGCGCCCGGGGAAGGGGGTGGGGGTGTGGGTCAGCCAAATGGCGGCCGGGCCCCGCGGCACCGAGAGGGTTCCCCAGCCCTCCCCGGCCTGCGCGGCCGTCCGGGGGGGAAGGCCCAGCGGCAGAAGTGAGGGTTGCAGCAAGCGTGGAGGTCGACGAGATTTCACGAAGCATTTTTTAATTATTATTTCATTTGGAGGGCGCATTTGATGCCTGCCGCCGGGGTAGCAAAGTTATCTGGGGTTAGAAGATGTCTGGAGTGGGACGGTGCGGCACTAGTTCAGTCCTCTTCTGTTGTATGCATTAATAAAATTTTCTGCAATCTCCTTGTTTTCACAGCACTCTTGTTCAGCATATAGACTCCACACAGTTTTTCTTTTTTTCTTTTGGTGTGTGTCCGTATGTCTTACTGACCAGGCAGCGTGCAGGTGCTGCCTCCAAACAGAGCAGTTTAAGCTCTCATGAGCTTTTTTACTCTTAACGTGAGCAGGTAACAACAAACACTGTATTACAGTATAAAATATAATATTATAAACACACGATTTTATTGTACTGTATGGAATAATTTCCATAAAAACACTGAATAATCTTAGAATAACCCAGAAACTACAGAAATGTTTTGGTAAGAAAGCATGGCACGGTGGACGGTTATGGTGGTGTATTTTTATCAGATATTCACTAGCATAAAAATCAGCGTTGGGATTGAAAGCGGACGCGGCAAAGGAAAGGAAAGCAATCCCTGTGGCTTAGTCTGATAATCCTCTGAAAGTAAATTGGCCCTACTCTAATCAACATAGTGGTTGGAGAAAAAGTGAAATCATTTCACTTCCAAGATAACAAATAACAAATGCCAGAAGGTGTCCTTGCGTGTTTCAGTATACAACTATTTTCTGTTCGATGCGTATCTCTTATAATACTCATTCAGCCTTTTTTCACCATGAAAACAAAAACCCCAAGCCTGCTTTAGTTAATGAAGTTCAGTTTCACCTAGCTTGCCCTGTTGTGATAGTCCAGTTCAAAATATTACCTACTCTGCCCTTTAGAAAAACTGCAGTAACATTACTTTTACTGATTTGAACGCGTGACTCGCACTGTTCCCTGTCTAGATTTGGCTGTCCAGATCCCAACCTGGGGAGACTGAGGAATGCATTCAAATGCCGTCTTTCTCCCAGGAGTGTCACTTTGTTTTGAACCAGTCTTGTTTTAGAAATACTACTGCATTCTGTTCTAATTTTCCAGAGCCCCCTAATCTTCTTCCAGGGTCTTAATGATGTAGTCGATAATAGGATTGTTGGTATTAATTTGGAACAATAATGCCAGCTGCTTGCTTGGTGGCTATTGGCAGAGGGGTGACCTTGCAGGTCAGCTAAGCAGAACTGGAAGTGCTTTGATCTGATCTATACAGAGCTAGATCTGTCCACCCCAACAAGAGGAGCGAGTGAATTCTCTCTCCATGGGATGCTGATTCTTCTCCAGAGAGCACGGAGGACAGCATGGCAGTGGCTTTTGATGCAGTCCTCGCTCGGATCAAGGATGTTTGTAAAAGAAATGGTTTGCTCATTCTCTCGGTGCTGTCGGTCACCATTGGCTGTCTTCTCGGATTCTTCCTGAGGACGAGGCGGCTCTCCCCGCAGGTATGTGTGGCACGGCAGTGTATCACTGCACGGAAAATACCTTACTTACGTAACAAAAGACATAGCAACTTGTGGAACTTCAGGATGGACTGTTGAAGATAAAAAGCATGTATGTGTGTTTGTTCAATTTGTTTGATTTCATTTGCTTGTTAATATACACTGTTCTTTGGGTCTTTTCATGCTTTCTCAAACAATACGTTTGCAAAGAGTTCTGGTCTTTAAGACACCTAGTAAGTCTAGCGTAAGCATATTATAATGTTGCAAGTATGGATAATAATAGTGGGTGTTTAAGCTAGATAAAATGTAGCATCTAATATGGACCTGTTAAAAACTGGTAGCGCAATATATTAATTGGATTTTGTATTATTTGGAACATGTACATCTAAAGAATGTACAGAGGTACAGATGCTTATATTACACCAACGGTATTTTGTATTAATAAATTTGAGCTTTCCCATCATTAATAGACCATGTTATTAAATTCACTTGGGGATTTCTCCTCCAGCATACTTCAACTAAGCTCTGCAGGTACTCATTTCTTTCTGCTGTATTAGTCAGACAGAACAGAGAGGGCAATATGCGTTGCTGAATGCATTGTTTGAGCACAAAATATAAATCTCAAAATATAAATTTCAAAAAACATGGCACTTAGTAACTGTGACTAAACTAAAACAATCTTCATTCTGCTACCGCAAACTGCAGTCTGGATATGTTTTACGTCCAAGCAGTAGCTTCATACACATCTAGCAAAACACTCAAAATGCAGAATGAAGAGATTATTCAGGGAAACCTATTAACAGTAGTCCCCAAGAGACGACATATTTCATTTTTGTCTTCCTTTATAAAGCAACAAACAATGTAGTGTGTTTTTGTTGAATTACAACCCAATATGTAACCTGATTAATTTTAAAATGATCTTTTAAAACCTACTATCTTTGCCACCTTATACACCAAAGCTGCAGATTTTACCAATGTTACCTGATCCACAGCTTGAGCAGGACTCATGAAGACAGATAGTCTTTCTGTCAAAACAATAAGCATCTCTCCGTGTATTTCTAGGAAATTAGTTATTTCCAGTTTCCTGGTGAGTTACTGATGAGGATGCTGAAAATGTTGATTCTCCCACTGGTTGTCTCAAGGTAAGTGAGGACAATGATTGTTCCATCAACTTTTGAAGTTTCCTAAATGAGACATGGCATCACCGCTGTTTTGGGTTTAACTGAATTAATGTCAAGTGTCAGGACCATTACTGACTGCTGTATATTCATATTTATAGTGGAGCTATGAACATATATTTTAATCAATAGGAACATTTATGCAATACCTCATATAGGTATCATTTTCTTAAAAACTCGTGGGGATTTTTTAATTGATGTTTTCTTCTTTCCTGTAATGGCAGGACTTTTTCCTTCAAGCTAACCAGAAGCTAAATATATGGAATAAATAATGCACCTTATCCAAAAGCCTGCCTTAAATCTAAACAATTAAAATAATACACCATTCAAATAAGATGAAAAAGCATCATTAATTTATAGTCTTCTGCAGTATTTTGAGAGACGTGCTGCAGTTTGATGAATATTGAAAAAAACACCACCAGTGAACAAATAATATGTACCTGGCTTCAGCTGGAAGTGAAAGTGATTTCTTAGTGCATTAAAGGCAGAACCTTTAGTGGTGCCACTTTATTGGTGGCGGGATTAATGATCTAGATCCTGGTGCTGAGGGATGGTGCATGGTAGCTGCCTTTGCATAATTCAGGATAGCTTTTTCTCTCCTCTAAATTTGTCTTGTCTTCCAACTGACTATGATCACAAATACCAGTTGGATGGCCAAAAGCTCTCAGCCCAATGCTGAGAAAAGAGATAAGGAGAGATGGAGAGTAACAAAGCTACCTTTCCCTAACCAGATCTGAGAAAAAAATCTTGCACTCTTTGGTGCCTTTCCTTGAAGCCTCAGCTTCTAGGACCAAATACAAAGGCCAAAACCTCATTTTCCATTTTAAGAAAAAGATAAGTTTCTAGGCTTCAGATTGCTGAGAGGTGCTGAAAAGAAACACAACCCAGCTCTAATTTTATTTTTAAATCATCTACCATTACATCTACCTTTTTGTGGTTTTTCACAGAATGAAACTGATTCATGGTGCTTGCATGCTGAGAACTGGCCATAGTATGACCATAGACTCATACGTGGTTCTGTCCCACACAGCTAGAGAACATCAAGACAAAATATGTTAAATCGTTTTTGAGAAGTGAAAGGAGAGTTTTCCAAGGACAACAAGAATCTCACATGAGGAAGTGACGTAGTAAGGACAGAAAAGGGTAGGAGCAGGGTCACATGCTCTTCCCTAAAATGTATAGTTCTTTAAATTCCCTTGGTTTTTAGAGATGCTGCATGGAGAAGCAACACAGGGGGGAAGAGCTGCTCTGACACAGCCTGTGATAGGTCTAGGTTACCTACAGATGTGTCAGGAGTGAATCTCTGAGCCGCACTGTTAGAACTGATGGACTCTATCCTCTGTGGAAGAAAGAGAAGAAACTTTACAGATCTTCAAAGGGATTAGCTCTTATTGTAAGACAGCATGAGTCTGTCTCCCTGTATAACAATCTAACCATCACTTGCTATTGCATACTGAAATTTCAGGTTTTTGCAAACAAAAAATACTCTAGATATAATTACATTTTTGTACAGTCCTTTTTTTTTTTTCCCCACAACAAGCACAGTATTTCCCACATACATTTTTCATAAAATGAGTAAAGCAGTGGTCTGTGTTTTTACCAGCCTGCATACACATTTAAACTAAATTTCTTTGTGGATTTGGAATATTCTGACTGTCCTGTGGGAGCAATGATGTTTAAATTATCTTCTGAATTACCCTGTATTATTGTTTACAAAAGCCAGGGGTACAGCACCAAGCTCTAATTCTACTCTCTTAATTGAACTTAATGCAAGTTTTTTCTTGAACTAACAAGTAAAAACAAATACTTGTAAAGAAAAGGGAAGGTGAGAAAGGAGGGATGAAAGAGGCCCTCAGTGCAAAATACACTGTCTCCAAGTCCAGAGTTTATCTTGAAGGGTTGTGGCAGAAGTAAAAGGTGGCGAGTGTGTGGCTCAGAAGACTGACAATAGACTAGGAAATCTTGCACTTATAGGTCACTAGCACAAATCCAACCTTAACCAGAAGTGGCTGAAAATTTGTACTATCTTTCTTTTGACCTGCTGATTAGAGAATTAAAACAGGAACTTTGCAGATTGTATCCATTAGGAAGGAGAAACTGATAATATAGTCAGGTATCTCTGATTGAAGTGTGTTTATTTTAAAAGTTCCTGAATGCAAAAGAAATCAGTCAAACAACAGGAGACTGTTTCTTCAGTATACAGTTCCTTGTCTTACCCAATTCTGCCCCAGCACTTGGAAGTGCCTTTTCCCAGAGCTCCTGTACTTGTTCCTGATATCTCCTTTCACCTGTAGTCTTACTTTTTGTTTTCCCACAGACGGAAAAATCTTGAAAAAGCAACCACCAGTAAAACTAGCCTTCCAGTTTGAGCCCTTCGTGAGCTTTTGTTTTTGTTGTGACATGGACCTTCATTAAGGATGGGGGTTGATATTGTTCCAGTTATCTGGTTACATAAACGAGCTGCATAGCATCATACAATGACTCTAAAAGAAGTATCTGTTGATTTACCCCACCCTCTGCCTGAGGTTTAGCCCTATTAGTATCCACTAAGTGTCTTGTGTATGGAGTTTGCTCTTCTCAGTGATGAGAACAAGTAGTCACATAACAAAGGATGCTGCTTCTATTAGTGACATAAAGAAAGAAATTATAACAAATAGTCTGACAGTTTGTATCTGCCCTAGGAATACTCAGGAAGGGAGTGTTACAAGATCAAATTTTAGACCCTGCAGTTACCAGATGTACAGTACTTATATGTATAAGCATAGAATACTAATTTTAAACCTGGCAATGGGAATATTAAGAGATCTCAGAGAGAACAGGAGCCAAATCTGAATTCATAGCTACACACTTACACTTTGCCTGAGCTCTTACTGCAGTTGGACAAGGGGATGTCCTCAAGAAGCCTGAAAGATTGACTGCAGGACATCTGATTCCCTGATTCTCTTTGGGACAGAGACCTTAACCCTCATTTGACAACTGCAATACAAATAATATATTTTCTCCCTTATATGCCAAAGGTTTCAGCAAATATTTTTTTTCAAACAGGCACACACATACGTGACAGTGACAGAGGTGAATCTCAGTGCATCCTGCCCTGAGTCCTCTGATAAAATAACATGGGTCCAAGTTTTCAGACAGACATCTGCTAATCAGCTGGCCCAAGGTGCTCAAGTTTGTTAAACCATCTTTCGTTCCATCTAATGCATTTCCAGGCGTGTGTGGAGGCTCAGTCTGTATTACACCCTGTAGCCAGGAGGTGGCTCTGTCTGGAAGACTGAGGAACCACGAGTTGTTGCGGCTGCTCAGCCAGGCCAGCGCAGGGAGGACCTGTGCATCTGGGATGCCCTTAGTCCGAGGTGGTTTCTAATAGTCCTGCCTACCCAGACAATAATAAAATCTCTACTCTCTTTCACTATGGTTAATTATAAACTTACACACAAATGTATTCTTCACCTGCAGGTAGCACTTTCAGGACACGTTGATTGGCAGAGATACCTGTGCAGCCATCACTTCAGCTTCTCAACTTATTAAATTCTTGAAATAATCAAATCTAATGTCAATGCCTTCATGTTTTGCATGAAGCAAAAAACTGGGAGAGGAATAAACACTAATTTTTCCCATTAATATCTTCTGACATTTGCTAAAGATAATATAAACCCTCTGACCAAATCTGTGCCAGCAGTGCCAGGCATGGGCACTGGTTTGAGCGCAGGCAGCCATGCTGGCCGGGACTGTGCCATAACTCACGAGCTGTCGCCTCCCTTTGGAGCGTCTTTGTCCTTGTGCCCGTTCCCTCCCCTTCGTCTTCATCTCAGATTACCAGTTTTGTACAAATCGACTTCCAGTGGGCCAGAAACTTGATTTTCAGTAAGCGTAATTGCATCAACTTACGGTTTTTGGGGAGGCTGTTACTGAAACCTCATCTGTTACAACTTCGCATCTTGTGACTGAGGTTTTGAAGAAGCTGCAAACTCTGACTGAAAAATTTACCACCGCTGATGCATTTTATAATGCTTTTTTTTTGGCATGGATTCCTTCCAGTAGGCAGAGAGCTTACACTGCGGCATTTACCCAGAGAGGAAATTCAGCTCTCCCTTGCTGTCGGAAAGGCAGAGGTGCAGTGAGCCCACAGGGGAGGAGGAGGTCTGGCTACCGGTGCTGCAGAACAGCCACGTGCACCAGACCTCCTGCGTCTTCAGAGACTAATTGCAAAATGTGTGTGCTGCAGATCTGTAAGGCAGGTTGGAGAAGAGGCAGGGCTTGCAGCCCCTGGTTCTTGTTTCAAGGTAATACTAGAATTGGACAGATTCTTTCTTTTCTGTATTCAGCCATATAGTTTCACAGACCTTACAGGAACCTAATTCTCTCTTTTGGAGCTTTCCATCCCCTCATTTGAGAGAAAAATGAATTAAAATGTTATTGGTAAGGGCTCTCACATACACAGAATTTGGCTGCATAAGCCTTGCTTCTTCAGAAAAGCAGGCTAAAGCCCGTTACACAGGTTTACACCAGCTGAACCTATTGAGTTCTCTTTGTCTTATATGTATACCTGTATATGTAATAGAATATTGCATCCTTTATTTCAACACCCTCCTTTTTTATATGATTACAACTTTTATCTGGTAATAGATATAGGGCCCAGTTTTCTAAGACTATGATTAGCAGTAAGCAGTGAGACTACTTGCGTGAAGGAATTGTCAGGGCGGAATTGAACTGTTTAGGTGTTCAACAGGCTTGTTAGCACAGTGAATATTCCTTTTAGAAAAATCAGTTTGTTTTGTTTACCACTGACCATTTGCTAGATGTTCAAGAAATGAGTGGCAGAGATTTGATCCTTTTCCATGTGCAGAATCTGTTAAAGAAAGATTGTTCCCTTTTTGTAAAATCTAAATAACTGATTTGACTTGTATTTTTTTTTTAAATTATAAAGCTTATTCCTCTGAGTATATTGTGCCTGATACAAGCAAGTGTATGCCAATAAAATTTTGTATTTATTTGAAGGCTCATTTGTGGGTAGTAATAAATACTCGTTACTATTGGGGTTTTGTTGCTGAATTAAATATGATATGCTAAACATAGAACTGTCTTTCTTTAAGGGGATTCCTGTCCATAATGCCATCAGTTCTGGTAATCCCCTATCCTTCTGCTCAGATTCCTGAGTGGGTCATTCTTACTCATGCTGTTAAAGCCTAGTATTGAATTAGAAACTACTCCTTTATAGTACCCTTTTCCCCGTATCATTTTTTCACAGCCTTCTGATTTGGCAAATGCATTGGCATTTTAACATCCCACTAATGAAAAATATTGCTCATTCTGTTCTAATGCAATTCTGTTGTTGTTCAGCTGTACTGTGCCATACCAAATGTTGCCTCTCAGGACTCATTAGTTACATTTCAAGAGCTGACAATTGTATAAACTGTGCAAGAGGATGTGGAGATGCTCTGGGTGCAAGTAGATGTGAGCTCACTTAGCCCATGAACCAAACTGGGCAAACCAGTGCCAGATCCCTGCCGGAAGCCGTATAGCCGTATTAGCGTGGCTTTGCGCCCAAGCTCCTATGCGAAGAGCTAATGTGGCTATATGGCTTCCGGACCAGCCTTGGCAGCTCAGAGTAAAGGCAGGGCGAGTTCATGTCTGTCTGCATTGTCTGTGCAGGCATACCCTAAATAACTTCACAGCAACAGTATATTCTTTGGGAGTTCAGGGTTTGGTTAAAAACGTGCTGTGAGACAGACCATTAGCTCGGGTAAATTGTGTGGTGTGCTGTTTTGCTTGCTGTCAGCTGTAGATGAAACTGGTGATAGACCATAGACTGGAGATTATTTGTCTGTTTTACTGCTTAAGCTTACACTTAGTTAGGGATGTAAAATTTGACCCAAACATTCAGAGGCCAATACTGAAAATTTGCAATCTAAATCTTCTACCATGATTATAAATCAGGGCCTGATACGGTCAATATAATGTCTCTTCAGAAGGAAAATACAGATCTCTAAAAGGCTATGAAATCTATCTTTTTTCCTATTTATCATTAAATTTTAACCAAGAGGACAGCCAAAATTCATTCACTCAATAATACTGGTTGTATGTGAATGACAGTATGTGCAGTACTACTTCTTCTCATCCATTCCTGGTACTGAGAGATACTTTCTATGTTGTCTTGACAAATTCACATAATTTTACTGAAGACTGAATAGGAAAGGATAGATAATGTAAGTTTCTGGTCAATTTTCACTCAGTCTTCTCTAGTTAAACTATTCCCTCCGGTCATTCTTTCATAAATACCAGTTGTTCTGCTCTTATGCTTGTGCAGCTGCCAAACTGGGGCATAATCGAGTGCAATCAAATTTATGTACTGTATTATCTAGTGAGGTGTTGAGAAACAGCTGCAAAATGCTGCCTATGGCTCTCTGAGGAGTCTGCTCAGAACAATGTTTTATAATGTACCAAAGCAGCTGTATTTTCCTATAGAATTAAATTGCTCCGGGAAACACAGGGCCTTTTCTTCACATTATTAGACTCTGGATTTCTCCCTCTATTTCACTTGTGTTACCTTGCCAATAGTAAATATTGGCACTAGGGAACAGGTCGTCCCCAACAGAGGAGGGTAAACCTTCTGTTGGGTTAGTATGGCAAAATCTGTGGGGTACGTGAATGATCATGTAAAGTATGTATAATGTCCCATTTCTGAACTACCTGTCATATGTATCACTGTAATGTAAATGATAATAAAAAATACATTTCACCCCAGTGAGAATAAGCTGTTAGCCCTTTCTTAGGATATGCCATCTACAGTCTTTATGGTGGAGAAAGTCAGTCTAGAGATGTGAGTTGTAAGGAGATGACAAGAGGGGATAAATATATTTACTTTCAGAGTGAAAAGCAAAACTGTACTTGGGTGAAACTAAAAGGCAAGGATTGCCCAAGGGTAAGAAGAACTGGTCAGAGAGTAATTGCACTCAACACCATTATACTACTTTAAATTATCCATATTGCTATTATATTGCAGAACTGATGCCAGACTACCCCAAAAGTTCTCCAAAGGATGCTTTGAGATTGCCCGAGCTTGTAGAAGAAAATTCCATTCTACCTTCTTAGGAAACCTTATTAAGAATCCCTCCTCCATGCCTCAGACATCTTCAGAAGTTTCACTACATTATAATCTGTAACATTACTGATGTTCTTAGCTGTGGTCAGGAATACAGAGTCTAATGGTCAGATCCCATTATCTTCTATTGTTTCCTTTTGCTTATGCAACCTACGGGTCCGAACTGTTTCAGTGAAAAACTACATATTGCTGAGTTATGAATGCTGTAATGACAAAATTGGACCAACAGTACAAATTATTTAGGCGGTGTCAGTAGGGATCTAGTGATGTGCAATACACATCTATGGTCACGAAGTGAATGGGTGTGGAAAGCACTGAAGTGATTACAAATGGGGTATGAGCAGTTTGTGACCTGACAGAATTTTTCTGTAGTCTTCTAAGAGCTCTAAAATACTTAGTGTCTTGCAAAAGAAAGGGCAATGACATGTGAAGCTTGAGGGGCTGGCTGGATTCCCTGTTTCCTTAGGATAGAAACATACATGAACTATAAACAGTTGAATAAGTCTGACATTTGTTTATAATCCAAATTTGTGTTTCAGATCCTTTTGCCCTTTTCTTAATCTAAAAACCCTTGAAAGAACTGACAGAATAAAAAATCAAGTATTATTAAGATTCTTAGCTCTTTCCATGGATGTTAATTTGGTGTCATTTGCATCCTGACCTTTGAATTTAGGGAATAAAGTCAACAAGCCAGCCTGAGTTCTGCATGAGCTATATTACAGTGTCTTAGATCTCCTTTATCAGTCGGTGATCAAAGGTTGTTGCTTGTCCCTTCCAGCATTCATAGATGTATCGCATCTATGCAATGTGGCCTTGCATATTGGGCTATTTGGGAGGAAGCAGTGATGGAAGAGCTGTTGGACATTGATCTTCACTGTGTGCTGTACAAAGTCCTGCCTTGTTAACATTAGTCCATAAAAACAGATTTCCTATTGCACACTAAGAAAACACAATGCATCATGTGAATTCCTGGAACGATTTTTTCTATGTATGTCAGTTTATCAGTAACAGTTACAAGTGTTAGATAATAAGGAAAAGGAGACCTCAACATTTTGGGTGAAAAATAAAACTCCCACTATTTTATAAAGCATTATTTAAAAAAAAGAATCTCAAAAAGCTGCATGTTATGATGAACTAGAAATGTACACTTGGTTTCTTTTGTAGATTTCTGTTTCTTTTGCAGCAGCCTAGCTGTAAAATTAAACACAATCACTGCAAATAGTGTATTGCAGACAGCAAGATCTAACATATTGTTCATTTGCTGTTATTTGAAGATCAAGAGCCAGACTTTCCATCATGCCTGACACCTTTGAGCTTCCACTGTGTTTAGTAAAATAGCTATATACTGAGGCGCTCTGAAAAGTTAATTCACATTTCGAGAGCTATCTATGGCTGACAATCTAACCATACAGAAATTGCTGCAATGATCCTATTTGTAAAACAGCTTCCACTTTTTGTATTTGTTTTTTGAGCATAGACACTATTTTCATTTATATCAAGATATCTAAACTTTAAAAATGCTGTTTCCTATTACTCGATTTTCAGAGGAGACAAACCTCGGTAGCCCCCTGGGCCTTCAGGAGGATTCTAGACTTCTCACCTCCTTTGAAAATCATGCTGTAATACTATGAAACTTTTAATAATACTTGATATTGGGGATCATTCCACTGACTACAAGTGATCATGATAGTTCCTTAGTTGTGTTCAGATCAGTGGAAGCCTGTAAGTACACTGGTAGTCTGAAAAACTATTGAGCCCGAGTAAAATTCACAGAGAGCCTAGGTGTCATTTTATTGCCTTTCTGGACTGTACAGAAACATACACAGAAAGAGTGTTCGTCTGTACAAATGGGCTGTCCTTCAACAAGTGCACAACACATACCTGATCCAGCTTAGTTCGGGGTGTGAACATGGATTATTGCAGGGTTTTATCTTCCTCTGTACTTAGACAAATGGTGTCATGACACATGAGAGGTCCTGGCCCCACTCAAAAGTGGGTGGATGGGCCTGGAGGTGTGGGGTGGCACCAGCTTCCAACCAAGGTGCCACTTGGTTGTCTGTGATATGTATACAGGCACAGACCACCAGATGTGCTAACTATCTGTTTGCACATGTCTGGGTAGGAAGCATTTTTTCCTGTGCAGTGAGTTACAACATCTGGAGGTGAAAAAAACAAACTATAACATATCACTGTAAGTAAGGGCAGACCACGAAGGGTGAAGCAGAGACAGGGACAGGCTATGGTCCTCTCACCAGTACCACCATCACTCTGGCATGTGATGAGAGTAGCAGGCTTTTCTATTGCAGCCATGGCAGTGTCCTGCTCTGTAGGTATTCCGTATTGTTAGAAAAAAGCAAAAGAATATCCTGGAAAGAAAGAGCCATTCTGATCCCTCTTTCTCACTGTTGAAATAATTTTAACTACACTAGAGATTAAGAGCAAAATCAAGCATCAAACTATAGAAAGAGCCAGAGCAAGTTTTTTATCTCTCTCTCTCTCATTACTGTAGAGAGTTTTATTTTCTTTGTTGCAAACTGTTCCTCCATAAATGGTACCTCCATGGAAGTGAATCAGCCTGTCATGAAAGCACAGATAGCTGGGCACAGATGAGGAAAAGTCTGATGGTCCACTGCAATATAGAGACCACTTCATGAATATCTTTCTTCACTGTAAATTGTTTGTCTTTAAATAAAGTGCCTTAATTTCTCTGTTTCCTTGCCTGAGAGATACAGCCTTCCTGTATGATACTAGGTTGTGTTAGTAAAGCATTTTAAGATGATTAAATGGCTTGTGCTGTGGAAATGGAGATTATTACCATGTTGAAACTTGAAGGCACTGACCTTGACAAAAAGGTAAGCGACAGCCTGCCTGCATGATCAAGCAGCATTAGTGAAGCCAGCACTTCACTTTCATGATGCTCAACTGTAATATAATCATCTCTAATGTAGCTGTTAGAGGAGCTTCCCAGCCTCACTGGGAGAACTTGCTTAGGAAGGTCTTTTCTACGGCATGCAATTACAAAATGAGAATGTGAGGGAGGGTACAGGATGAATGAAAACAAACATGATTCTAGGAACAACTGTTGGTGGTTAATACTTGACCATTACTTCTTGACAGGATTAATGTCTTTCTAATCACACTAATCCCTTCTGATAACTTTATCCATAATCCATCTATTTCAAAGCAACATCCAGATGGCTTCTGGTGGAGAGGAAGACAAAATAAACATGCAGAATGGGGTCTTAACAGCAGCTTCTTGTATTTTCCCTTTCTGGGGATATAGGTTTTGATCTTGAGACAGGTCAAAAAATGTACTTTTACCAGACAGCAACAGAAAAAACTAGAGAATTGCAGAGAAGATAGAAAGTTCTGTTTTCATTTGTAAATAAAATGCTTCATAAGTACTCTGACGCATATCAGTGACAGCCAGGACAAGCCTAGAGGTGCTCATAAAGGTTTCACTACTTGTTTGCATGGGACTATTTAGATTTCTGAGATATTGAAAAAATTCCCTTCCTTGTTGCATCAAAATTGCTATAGTAGTTTTGGGGTTTTACGCAGATTTGTCTCAAAGTAGACATGAAAATTACCACTTAATAGTTTCATTCATTTGTACTATTACCAATATTTTAAATAACCTAGTAACTGACTTTACATTTTTAGCGAGTCACATATAATCATTCCTGGAGTTGCTGAGGTCTTACTCTTCCCTTCTAGTTTCTCCTTAAAAGCTTAATCTAGGTTTCATTAAATCTTCCACTGGTCCTGGCTTCACTCTTCACCTTCCTCCCTCAACAAGGACCCCATAAATAAATAATTTTTTGTAACCTTTCATAAATCACATGGAGACTGTCCAAAAAAAGTAAACAAACTTTAATTAAGCCATCCTAGATAAAACAATTTAGGTAGGATTTTTTTTAATAACAATCAGTAATAAAACAATTGAAGTCTTAGTGGAATAATTGTCTTAAATATCTGTCCCACTAAAATGCCACAAGTAAATAAACTTTTTTGAATTATTTGCCATATCAAGCTTTTGAACAAAATGCCACTGTTTGTTTTAGTGCCTTTCTGACTTTCTTTCTCCAATAAAAATGTGTCTATATAGTTCAGAGAAGAGACAAGACAGATTTGGCTGCATCAGAACAACTTATTTCCCAGAAAACAAAGCAGAGTAGATTTAGAATTACCTAAGTCCCAGTAAAAAAGCCAGATATTTTTTACTTGTTAAGAATAAAAATACAAACCTTAGAAAGATTGTAAACATGAAAATATATATACAGATATACAGCAGATGATACAACAATTTTGGAGGCTATTCTTCAAATCATGTGTAGTCTCTGAGAATACACAGTTTCATCCAAGATTTGTTAGCTAAACAAGATAGAACAAAAAAAAAGAAGCAGACTATTCTCGACAGCAGAAATAAAAGCCACAGGAAGATCATTTTTGCATGTAATTGGAACAATCAATGCAGGAGATAAAGGGGTCATGGGGCTACTTAGTTTATTATGGTGTCTGTTGTCATATCCAGCACCAGATGTTTCAAAGCAAGGTGCAAGAAACCTCTTAAATCATAGTAATCAGAGACTTCACTTAAATCCTGCACTAGAAGACTTAATATCTCAGGCAAAACTCATTGATGCATTTTTTGGAAGCCTTAGGCTTGACATCATTTTTTTCTATACAAATTAAGAAATGGTCTCTGAACATGAGACTACACTTTTGTGGAATTTTTTTTTTTTTGCCAGACTGATTAAATGAGTGAGATGTACTGTAATTATTCAGAAAAGCTGCAGATTGTTTTTCATTGTCTTAATCCTGTTTTGCCCATTTGGCAATCATTAGAACATGTTATGGAAGCTACGCATGAAACATACATGTGGAAGCTACTTAGCTACATAGCAAGTAAAATAATTTTAATCTATGAATCAAATATCTGTCCTGTTATTTCAAGCTTAACCAGATTCTGAGGCTTGACAAGAATTAAAAGTACACTGGTTTTAATTCCAGTTTTATGAGATCTAGTAGTGGACAGCATGGGAACATCTTTGTTCAGTTTAGAAGCAGCTTGGGAAACTGTTGGAGAAGTTTTTATGTAGCCAAGAGTGTCTGATGAAAATTAGATTTAAAGGGAAAACCTGAACATGATACAGTGATCTTAAGTTAAACCATCAGGAAGCTTATTCTTCCTGACTTCCCTATTCACTAGGAAATAAGAAAAGTACTTTTTCTTGTCATTCTTTAGCTACGTTATGTGAATGTTTGAGCTCTAGAGATCAATGGTGAGGAGCACCTGTGATACAACTGTGTATTACATACTTCATACAATAACTGTGATAATCAATATGTCTCTTAATCTTTATGTCTTCTGTCCTGTTCCCTCTGACATCAAACATATGAAGTCAAATGAAAAACAGTTAATGAGTGATTACTGTCTCATACTAGTTACAGGAATTTCTTTCTGAAAATGATTCTGAGCAATTGCTTATAAGGACATGACCAGTGTTACTCCACAGTCTTTGGAGAATTACTTCCACTGGGCCCTTCTTAAAACAGAGCATTGCAGGCTATGAAGAACACAGAGCTTTGTCTGAACCCAGACCTTTTTTCATGCTTCTGTCACACCACAGTTACCCCTGTTGCACCTCCATAGTTAATTACTTTTGAGAACTTTCTCATCACAGCATGAACTGAGCATGACTTTATCTGGTGACAGGATAATCTCATTACAGATGATGATCTTGTTAATGAATATCCCCAAGACAGAGCAATCTCATTATTAGCCCCCTCAGGATTTGTCACCTAAGAGCCAATGTATGATTAGATTCTAGATGCACAACATCTTCCCAGATCCTAACGGACCAACATCTTGAGGCTGAGGTAGCAGTCCCAAAGGCACATGAACCCCTGGACGTATTTAATTAGGATTTTTGTCCCAAAGTACTTCTGGACATACTTCTCAGGTGAACAATCAAGACAGTTCAAGTGCTATGCACAAGGTTCATCTCTCTGTTGTTCTGTAGAACAAACACAACGCGGCATCAAGAACAACAGAAACAGTGTGGCTTTACCACATTGACAGTGGCTTCAGGGCTGTACCAGGAAGAGAAGCGTACTGTCTGTCTTCTCAGTAGTGCCCTCTCCAAGTCATTACTCTGCATGGTGTCCTACCTACGAGTTACAGCTCTACTGGTCAGCTGTCAGGCCTTCATACCACTGGTGTCAGTTTCCCTGCATAATATGTCTATATAGAACACTGAAAATGGTTACGATGAAAAACATCCAGCTAGTTCAAAATCAACCTGATTTTCATTTTTCCTTTTTTTTTTTCTAGGAAGGTTGGGGTGGGGAGTGGAACAGTGCTGAAGTTTAGTACAACATAGGTATCTTCTTTAGGCATCAATGAGCTGTTGAACTGGCTCAATGGCCTGTGAAACCTCAGCCTGCAAGAAGAGTTCAGTCCTAGAAATCTAATAACAACATAGAGGTTGTTTGACAAAAAACTAACACCTTAATTTGGGAGAAGTGTATTTACCTCAACTGTTTTATCAAAAAATGTTTTAGAATATTTACTCTTCCATATGGACCCATCCAAGGGAAATGCCAAGGAACTAAGTATTATTGCTGCTACTGTTTTTTTAATACGTAGTGTTGTGTTTGTACACAGTGCTTTCAGACACGCAGAAAGGTGGAATTTTTATTAAATACAATGATAAAAGAGAGGGAAGAACAATGGTCACAAGAGTGAGAGTTTTCAAGATGTTAATTTTCTAAATGATCCGTATTACAGTGCAACCAACGTTTCCTCTTGCACCTATAGTGTTAACAAAACCCACGCTAGATGAGAGACTGGCAATGCAGAAAAGCAATACATTTTCTTAATTAATCTAGTGGATAGCAGGAACCTGAGCACTAAATCCCACCCATTTGATTTCATTAAATCTACTATAAAGGTTAAGCTGCACTTTAGCATTGGCTCTAGACAACCTCACTCAGCAGAGTGAGGTCAAGGAGATCTCATTCAAGGAGGTGCAGCTTAGTAAATGACTATTTATGAGGAAAGGCCTGATAAACGGTTCTGTTTTGATGAGAAAGCTAGACAGTGGGGCACACCACATAGTAAATGTGGTATTTTATTTCACCTGCAGTTTTCCTGAGATGTATGCTTTGATGAGCTTACAGAGAATTATTCAAAGCTAAATCTCAATTTAAAGCCCCAAGCAACACTGGTGTCACTGGAAACTCAAATCTCAGCCTTGGGTCACTTGGAAACAGCGTCAGGGTCTATGTCAGAGCAGCCTGGAGCAAGTTCAGGGACCAAACAGTGCCCTGTCTAATTTGTCTATGAAGAGGGTCAGTGGGAGCTAAAGCACTTGGTGGAGAGTCGCATAGCTTGGCAGAGGCAAGCTATACAAGCAAGAGGATGGACACTGGTCATCCTCTGGCAGTGGTGGGCAGGGAGCTAAAGAGGAAAGAAAGGCTGAAGTGACCATAGCATTTTCTGTGCTCCCCACTGTGCAGCCACACCTGCCCATGAATGAGTTTCCTCTGCACACCATATACTCCCTCCACTTCGACTGGAGGCACGCTGAATCACAGTCGGCTCCCCAATGTGCCACCTGGTAAAGCAAAAATATATTGTGCTTTGTATTGGTTTAGAAAGAAACAAAGTTATTATTTTGGGTAAAAAATGGACTGTAGGACAAAATTTCCCCTTAGTGTTTTTCATTTTGAAGTCGTGATCTGGCTTCACACAGGAAGGGGCAAGGGGTTTCACCAGGTTTCCTACAGAGGTCCCTTCCGACCTGAATTATTGTATGATTCCGTAAAATTACGTGTAGAGTTTCATACCTAAGTTTGTATGACTGATTATTGCCATTGCTCCTGTGAACTGAGCTGTCACACATGTAGGTTATGTAAAACTGTCGCTCCGGCTTCCTGGAACAGTCGATAGGATTCAGTCCCATTGTGTGCAGCCTGAGCTTCCAAGTTCCTTCAAGTAACCAGGATCTCACATGGCAATTGGAAAACATCCCTTTAGACACAGAGGCTACAGCTTTAGTGTTACTGACAAGCTTCTAAAAACACTGATATGTAGGCAATCCTAAGAGAGGCAGGTAAACGGGAATAATTAGGAAATTAGGTTTTCAGCTGCATTAACATTATGCAAAAGATACTATATACGTTGTGTTTTCTTTCTACAGCTTAATGTCTGGGCTAGCAGCCCTGGATGCCAAGACTTCCAGTCGATTAGGTATCATAACCGTCACTTACTACCTGTGGACAACATTTGTGGCTGTGATTGTGGGAATAATTATGGTCTCTATTATCCATCCTGGTGGAGCAGCCCAGAAGGAGGCCACTGAAGAGGGCGGAAAGCCCATCATGAGCTCTGCGGATGCACTGCTTGACTTAATCCGGTAACTACATTCATTCTTTCTGCTTTCTGGAGGTAACATTTTGTGCATAACTGCATGAGGAACTGTGGCCTGAGAATAAGTTCTGAACCTAAGGATGAACATTTTGTTTAAATCAAGAAAAAGAATCAAGAAAATTTCAGAAGATGATTTTCAAGTTATCAGATATTTATACTGGCTTTTTCTAGTAAAATTTAAATGAATGGCCACCAAATCTATCAGAAGTACTAACAACACTGGGGTAGGAAGGTGTTTTACCCCCACAGAATCACATGTAGTCTGTTGAGATCATCGTGAAATCTATTATTAAGGCCAAGACAGTATTAAAATGTAATGTTAATTAAAATAAGGGCAGACAGTTGTAATAGGCAAAACCTCAAATATAAGAGCTGAAATCCACATTTTTCAGGAAATAATTCTTTAAAGTGCTGTTATAACTGCCCATAGCAACTCTCAGATGAAGGATACAATTAGAAAGACCACTGTTGTGATCTTTTTATTCCTTATTTTTATCACATTATTTATTCTGCTTTGTGGCTTTCTCTTGTTCATTTTACTTTGTTTTGCAGAAGGGAGGGTTGTTCTTTTAGACCAGCATTAGACCACCAATGGTATTTTCATGGCCTTGCATGAACATCCCTCTTTGTCTCAATATCTCAGGTGCTAGTGGAACTAGTTTCCTGACTGAATATAGTATGTGCCTCAGATTTATTTTGTTCATGCAGAAAGACCAAGTATTGCCTTTGGTTGGTAGTTTCTCAAGCCAGTGATCTCATACTATGTTGAGCAGGGGCGTCTAGGCCCAGTGTGTATCTAAAACACGAAGAGTTCTCTTTGGAGTTTGACTTGTTAAAATTAAAAATGTTGCACAGTGTTTCTTTCAAACACCCAAATTCCTGACCCTGAGAGGGCATCAGCACACAAAGTATTTTAATGAGAGTTACTGAGACCTCAAATCAGAAGGAACTGGGATGAAAAGCTTATAAAAATCTTGTTTTTTTCTCCTCCAGTTGTACTTAGCCAGGCCATCTGAAACCCTTGTGTTCTTCTGTTGTATCAATCAATGTCTTACTGAGAATGAGCCAAATTATATTAGCCATGGAGCAGGAGCTGAGCGCACTCTTTTGTAGCTTTCCAGAAGACCACCATCTTCGTCTGCAGTGGGAAGATGCCCACTTCATGGCATCTGTACCTTCCCAGTGACTTTGCCATGATACATGTGCAGTGGAATTCACACATGTGTGTTTGTGACATAATGTTAAGTCATATTATTTTGTTTCTGCTGCATAAAGGACTATAGTTCCTACACCAAGAGGAAGGAACTGAGCAAGTTACTGGAGCTTTGAACCCCTTAGTATGACAAAGTAACGTGAGAAGTAAAAGAGAATTTAAGAAAACAGTAATCTTAATGATTATCTTCATAGTGGCAGTATTTGGAAGCCCTTTCTGGTGTGCTGAGCTGTTTCTAAGGCCTCAGTCTTAGACAAGTAAAGGCATAATGAGACATAGGGTGCAACGTTACATCCAAACTGACCTTACAGCTGTCTCTGTAAAGGGTCTCCCTAACCATAGGTTCCTATCCCCTTCCTCACACCAGCCCAGTTGCTTTTTGAGACCCAGCGTAAACTAGTTCATGGAGATGAGTCAGATGAAAAGTAATTTGGGCATGCAAAATTTAAATTCAGTTCTATAGTATTATGTTTGCATAAAACAACCAAATGTCTGTATGACTGGAACCTGAGATCTGAGTTACGATCTCATCTCTTCATCTCTGTCTGGCTAATCCCTGTACACCACAGGTTTAGTGGTGAGGTTTGGGAACGCATTATTTTGCTGAGCCTCATTGCAGGTAAAATGCTATGTCCGGATCTAAACATTTGCAAATATCATCTATAATTTCACTTCCTACAAACATTTACCTGAGCAAATTATAATAGTTTGCATGCATATTTCAGACATTCATGTTTCTAACCAGGCACGTGCTTTTAGACTGCGAAACCTTAGAGTCTTCACCGGTTTGGGCTGGTGCCAACAACGACAGGCCAACGAGCCACTCTCATTACTGAAGCTTAAAAGAGAAAATAAAGCTCTCTTCTTTTGCTGTGCTAAGCAGCAGTCACAGCTGCAATCTTTCTACCCTGAGTGCACAAACTGATGGTTTTTATTCCTCCACTACAGAAATAACCACATTTACTAAATAAATAAAAAAGAATAACACAACTGTGGGGAATGGGCTTTCAGCCTAGGCAAACACTATGGGTGAAATCCTGGCTCTGCTGAAGTCAATCGCAAAACTCCTAAATATCTATGTGGAAGTCTGGATTAAATGTAATGATGTATCTGCTGGTTTGAGCTAGAAAAGCTGATCCTTTAGCTCAATGATAAATCACTTCCATTCACAGCTGGAGACCATCTTTTTTAGGTCCAGATTGGCTTATCTTCTCAATTCATTAATTTCCTCTCAATTTATCAATTGCATATGTGCACAGAAGTTTACACAGGAAACATCTGGCATTCTGCAAATGAAGAATGCTAAATGTACAAGTGGAGAGATGATATATGTGACATAATTGTGGGGTTTATTTTAAAAGCATGAATCTTGGCATGGTGATACACGTATTCACCCTCACTGATTTCAGATTTGAAGCCACTTTGAAATGATGAAATACAATATTATTTCTTGTGATGTTATATATGACATTGTCAGGTCTGGAATTTTTGGCAGGGAGGATGTTGCTAGAAATTGAATATCTGGAATTTTGGGGTGAAAATTTTGCTTTTAGAAGTGGTTTTAATCAGAAGTTAAAGAATGTCCTGACTTAGCAATAAATGAAGCCAAGAACTACTGCAGAGCCTCATGGTCATCCTAAACACCTGCAACATTAATCAGTAATCACATTATTATTCTGCATTATTTTGCAGACAGTGCTTCCCATGTATCTTTGTCTGTTATGTAAAAAAAAACAGCAAGAAAACCTCCAGTGTATATGATTTGATTAGGACATAACAGCGACACTATACTGCATAATTCTGAAATGGCTCTAAACCTCACATCAAGCAGGGCATACATAATCTTATCAACCTACTGAATTTCATGCCTCAAAAATTGTATCCACAAGTCAACCATTTTTTGCCACGTGAAACAAAAATACTCGAAAGACTTCCTTTCTAAAGGGAACCCAAGGAGACTGGGGACAAGGATGTGAATCTGTCCCTGCTGATTTCCTCCTAGATTCAGTCTGGACAGAGAGGCCACTGAATGCAGCATAATAGAAGTGTTTTCAACATTCAAATACCTAAAGCAACATTCAAATACCTGAAATCTTTAGTGCTGCTTTGGCCTTAAATGTCTGAATTTTTGCTTTAATCTGATCCAGCTTTAAACCAAATAAATATTCTGCTGTCTGTGGAAGATAGATACCCATTTAACTAGGTAGTTCACCTTCATACCTGTGCAGGACTCTCCCCTTGCACAACTTGCCCCTCTCTATCAGCAGTGTTCCAGGATCTGGGCTAAGGACAAGTAATTCAGAAGGCAGCAGTGAGTCTGATGCTGTGCAGTAGCTGCTGTTCTAAAGATACTTCTCTCTTTAGCTGCCGCTTTATTACTACATTGAGATAGATGTACAAATATGCCTTAATTATATTCAAGGTTTCTGGTGTAAGCACTGCGAGGATCATGAAAGTGTATTTTCTTCCATATTTAAAACTATAAATCCTCAGGCTAAGGATAATCTTGTTCTCTTTAACGCACCAAAGCACCTGATGCTTTATGAATTTTAATGGTTTATTCTTATGATGTACAATACTTCTGTGAGGTAGGCAAGGACCATTTTCCTTTCTTATAGCTAGAGAACCAAGATATATGGAAAAGAAATTACCTCACTGAGGATTGTTCAGAAAAATCTGTTGCACCAAAGGAAATATTCGCAGCTTGTACAAGACCTAGTAGGATTCTTGTTCTAGGAATGTGGCTTTTGGGGCACCTCAATGGAAGTAATAGCAAGGAATCAACATACATCTTTGCCTTCTTTTTCCTGTGGGAATTATTGAAATTAACTCTGTACTATGTCCCCAAAAATAAGAGTGAATTTTTAGTGGCCTTTTGTGAGTTAAGAAATTAAGAAAGGCAAGATATCCATTTTTTAACATAATTTAGACTTTGAGTGTTTTATTCAAAAGGACAAAAAGGGACATATTCAATTTAAATATCAGGTTTGTTTAATTCTACTATGTATATTCACCTGAGAAGCAGAATAGAAAAGGTCTATAATTTGGGGACGAACATTTGTGAAACAAGGTATATGACTCAGGACCACACTGTTTACATTAGCAGTTATTATTTCCCCCACATTCTGTTGCCATTATTAAAATACCTTTGATTTAGAAGGGTTAATCTTGTTGCAACTTAAATCATGCTACTTGCGTTTGTCATCAAGGGAAACAAAATTTGGCTGATATGAACAAACAAGCAAACACCATAAACATTCACAAGAGGAAACAAATCTCAGGCAAACTGGGGGTTCACCCTCCTGTTTTATATAAGGCTGACTGTGTGTGCAAATCTGGGCATCAGCAAGTGCAGGGTTCACATACATTTTTAGTCTTTCTCAAGTCTATCCAGACAGCATGACATCGCAAGCTTACTCAGTTCAAAAGCTCCAGATAAAACAATTCAGTGAATACAGTCAGGATCAAATCATGCCTTAACCCATAACACACAAATTTGTACATTTCTGAAGTTTACTGGAAAGCTAAGTCAGAGCATTTTACCACTGAATATTCAGGATTGCATGCAATTTAATAGCAGGTGCCGGGAAACTCAATCTGGCTTAACTGAGGGGGGCGGGGGGGTTTATACCATTAATAGTTAGAAGAGGATATAAACACTGTAGAGGATTTATGTTTTCATGGGAATCCTGAGCACTCTTTAAAATCATTTCCCTTCCTTCTTTTCAAGCTAAGGGCTATATTCTATTTTATAAAAATTGTGTTTCTTGAAAATAGGGCAGGAGAAACCCAGTATCTGCTGTAGTTTGGAAAAAGTCCAGGCTATACAGAACCAGAAATCATGCTTTAAAAAGTTTACAGCTCAGGACTGAATTGTATATACATGCATGATATTTAATAGTGCATTAAATGATACAGGTTTTAAACTATGAAAGAACTTTTTTTAATAACTTTGCCCTACATTCATATATCTTGCCAAAAGCCACTGTGTACTATGATAGAAATATTTATCTGTCCCCTATGGCAAACTACCATTTTTTATTCATTTCACATTGCCAGTTTTCTTTTATCTCACAAAACCAGCCTGGTGCCAGCACTGTTCTGCACTGTATGTGACCAGATGTTCACTTCTGGTTAATTTTTAAGCAGTTCAAGCTGCACAGAAGCCTGAACCTCAAGTACTTACAAAGGACTCTGAAGCCCCTAAATGTGTGGTTCCCGTTTGGCACAAAAGGAAACCAACATGGAAGAAAGATAATTCCGTGATGAAAAAAAGGTGGAGAGATGGACTACGAAGCAGTTTCTGCTCTCTGGTCAGGAGGCCTTAGTCACAGAGAGGGAGGTGCATGGGGGCCAGGGGTTAAAACTTAGGAAAGCCTCAACCCTAAAGGGGAATAAGTCATCTATCCTCCTGACAGTTGGCCTGGACATCTTCCAATGTAAACGTACACTTTTTATGAAAAGACTTTGCCTTGCTGGAACCTGGAACCATTGTGGAAATGCATTGGGCCTGTCATGTTACCTTTGATATGATCCAGGCTTTTCAAGATTCCTAAAGATGTGAGGTACTTGTGCTTGCACTCCAAAGAATGATTTTCTCAGAAAGCCATAGCCCTGTTGGGGCTGTGTCAGGACATCTTCTTTCAGAAGAAGCAGGGTAAGGAATTTCACCCTCCAGATCCCTTACTGGAACTGAAAGGTCATGCAACAGTGTCACCCTCAGGACAGATAAAAAGTCCACGTGTTTGGCAAAATGATTCCCCAATATGAGTTCTGCTCTGATTTGCAAAAAAGACAAGCAAGACAAAATGGCTTAGTTCCAATTACTGATTTTTGCATTCTATTGCATCTTTTACCACAATAATGAGGATTTAAATGCTTCATTAATTCTGCAAAAGTCTTCTTTGGTCCCTTTAGCAGGAGGTAGTAAGATTGATACTGAGAAATGAGATGAAGCACTGGAGGTGACTACTGATGTGCAAGATGCATCCTCCTGTGGGCCCTGAGATAGATCATTTGTTCAGTCTTGCTGAATTAAATTTTGCCCTTAATCTCAGGAGTACCAACCCCTGCAGGACCCCACTGACACAGCAGGAAGGTATTTCAGATGTGTCCCCATACGACTAAGGACAGGATTTGTGGCTCTTGTGGTACAGTAACAGTAGTCAGGAGTCTACACAGCTGATGATGAAATCACACAGAGGACAGCAAAAGCAAATGAATTTATATGATTAAGATAATGTCACTGAGAAGGACATCAGCCTATAGTTAATTGGAACCACAGTGCTGTTTGTTCTTGTGCACAGCCGTACAACAAGGAAACTTTACGGTTGTCATGTCAAGCCACTCAGACTTGAATTTTACTCTCTCTGTACCCTTGCTCTATAGAGTGACAGGGTAAGATCTCAAACACACAAGTATTAGAATACTGTCAACTACCCAGTCTTAAAACACTGTTCTTGCAAGTTCAGCTATGCTAGTTCAAATTTGAGAGCAAAGTGTTCAAAGCTGTTTTATGCCCAGTGCAAATATAGGCCAATAAAATATTACGAGGATGCGTGTGTAGCAAAAACCAGTCTGGTGGCTTTAATTCCACAGCATGGGAGACTGCAGCCAAAGACTGTCTGGTGTGGCAGGGATTAGTTACTGATAACATCAAAGTCTGAGAGCAAAATCAGATTGCTGCTGCAGAGCACAGAGTGCCCCAGAGGGAATGGGTGTTCTGAGTCGGGGAAATGACATCTGCCATACCTGTGGCTGCTCTTACACTAGAGCAGCTGACCTAATTTCTCATTAAAAAGATCTGCAAAAGCTGAATGCTTTGAATCAGCAGATGTTGTACTCAGGACTCATTCCGAGTATCTCAGATGTTCAGTAGTATAACTGCAACCAGAATTTGGCCTATTGTGTCTAATAGAAGTTATCCAGCAGCAATCAAACTGGCTATCCCAGTAGCTGTAGGCTAATGTTCTGGGGACAATTCAGCTAATTCAGCATGAGCAGTAAAACAGTTCAACAGTGCTGATATTTGTATCACTACTGTAGTTCTCAGAGTCAGCAACCTTCTGAAGAGAGCAAAAGGGCTCCCATGTCCTGGGGGCAGTGCCAAGGCACTGCCTGAGCTGAAAAATGGCTTCCTAACACAGTTCAGTTCCTAAAGCAGCAGAATACTAGGGGAGCAAAAATGGGCAAACAGTATTAATTGGTAGGTTTATTGCTGGGAGACAACGGAGAAGGAAAGAGGACCTCCTACTTCTGGCAGTGGTACAGTGCTCAGTAGTCCTACATGTAAAGGGAAGCTGCACCCTCAGAGCTGCTTCGTAGACCAGGTGCTGTCTATACTTGATACAAGTCTTCAGGATTTTCTTCAAATTCCATGGCTACCAAATTGCAGAACACATGTTGCCATAATCATACATACACATTTCTAACTCAGTACCTCCTTACATCTGAAACCTCTTATCCCATACACAATTAGGGAAGGACTTCAGAATTTGCTAGTAGAATGAGCCAGGCTGTGCGTCACAGCAGGATGTAGTCAAAGAAGGTGTTTAGTAGGTCACCTGTGCATATATGCTGCTACCACAGCAAATGCAGGCCAGGCATGCTGTGCCAGCTGTGGCTCAATAGCTCATGGTCTATAGAAGGTTCACTGAGCTGATATTGAAGTTTCACGCACATTCACTCTTTTAGCCTGTATTGAACACTCCCACTCTGTCTGGCAGAATTCCTGAAGCAGGAGATGCTCTGGAAAATGTTCTTCCTCAGGGCAGACAGCATTTAGCTCTTACTTTTTATGTAACCAGAAACCATATGTCTAAGTTTCTGTTTTACAATCATATCTTTGTCTTAGTCCTAAATTTATCTGTGTTCCACACCAGCCTCACTCAATGTCATTCACTGTATTTAATTCCCTATTGTTATGTGAAATTATTTTTGGCAGGAATGCTGAATTGTGCCACTGAGGTTAGAGATAATGTTGCTTGTAGTAGAGCAGTTAATCCCAGATCACTTTAAGTTTCCCGCACTATTATTTTGTGTCCTGTATCTTTTAAAATCTAAAATATCTAAAATAATGCTGGAAATTTAGAAGTATTTTATCTGCTTAGCTCTCTTAATTGAATAAATGCAACAGCATTTATAAGCGGTGACAGCAATGAGTAGCTCAGCTTGAATTATTACTTCGTAAATACTGACGGTGTCTTTAATTCAATACATGTCAGTGGTAAACACGGTGCCTGTTCTGAGTAGAGAAACAGCCTCACTATATGATCCTGATACCAGAGCCATGTGGGTAGATCTTTATCTTGTCCAGAATTGCAGTAAAGGTAGTAGAGATCTGCAGGGACCAATCTGATTGCAGGCTGGATGCCTGGAAGATAGGTGGGCAGCACAAGGAGAGATCGACAGGCTGCAACACTCTGCCATTAATTTTGTAATATATTTGGGCAAATGCAAGTGTCTGGATTTTGTGCTAGACTGAAGCTCCCACCCCAGCTAGCATTCCCCAATGCTCAGGTTTGGTGGGACAGAGACCCACAGGAGGGTTGCCCTGAGGCAGCCAGTCTGGCTAGCAGTGGTGAGGATCCCACCAGCCCTCCTCATCACAGTTCCATGGTAAAACGTCAGATCCTCCACTACCAGTCTCGCTTCAGTCTCTTGTTCTGAAACATTCCCAGGAGATCCCTTCCAAACATCCAGCTCATGGCTGGAAATATCAACATGCACGAAAACATACCCCTAAAGCGAGAATTCATCGAGTGTTTCTGAAGAGGCCTGACTGAACCAACAAACACTCCCAGTCATCCCCCAGCTTGAGGTAACAGTTTGGTACTTTCTTCTCATTATTTGTTTTTACTCCATTGGAGTTCTTATCCGTGAGTTGCTCTCTTGAATGTTTTTAATTAACAAATCAAAATTTTGGCTAATACTGGATTTTTTCAATCCAAGTAAACCAGCTTAAAATAAAAAATAAGCCGAAGCTCTGGCAAACACATTCAGGTCAGCCCTTCACTAGATAAATTGTGTAACTTTGGTAAGGCTAGTCTCAAAGACTGGATCACAGTGCATAATATATTAAAAAATATTGGGAGAATTCCAGCATCCAGTATTAAGTGGGTAGTTGTAATTCCTGCAGGATAAAGAATGATAAAGAAACAAAATGCTTTAATCCTCCACAAATTTGTCTAACATTTAATCTAGCTACTAACCATATGATATTTCCTTTCTCGAGCTGTCTTAATTTTTTCTTAATTCTACTAATTAGAACTACAAAACTAAGGGAGAAATTGGAAATCATCAGCAATTAAATTCACATTTCTTTGTAAAGCTACAGTTCATACATGACATTCATATTCAGAGCTGTGCAGGAATCCTCCGTGTGGATCTGTGCTTTCAGAATAGTTCACATTTGCTCAGCAGCTCAGAGCACAATCATCACAGTGACACTGTGCACTCCTGTAGCACCTTTCAACTGATCATCTCAAGTCACAAAACAAAGACAACTTAATATTAATGAAGCCTTTAACAATATGGAAGCAGAATTCCCTTGTGAGGCATAAGGCAGTAACCATCTTTTCTCTCCAGTGCTTCCCCATCTTATAAAGATCCACTCCATTTTTCCTAGGTCCAGCTCTATCCAGCTGTTCTTCAGTCAGTTCCCCACGTCAGCCAAGTCCCCAGGGCTCAGGCAGTTGTGTCTGCATCTGATAGGAAAGCGATGCACAGCCAGCTGTTGTCTGTGTCTCGCTTTGGCTACAGATTCGACATTTGAAACAGAGAATCATCAGCTTTATGGACGATTTGCAGAGATAACACACTGCTTTGTGCTGTTGTTGCTGGGGTGAAAGCTCTGTTGATGGCAGAACAGCACTCAGCCGTACAGCGCTGCTTACAATGGTGTGGTGAGTGTTGTTCATTGCTAAGCACATCACTACACAGTGTCTTAAGTGTCTTAAGCTAAATCACTCCAATTAAATGAAAGGGTGTACAAAGGGAATGCATTAATTTAACTAAACCTTGCTGACTTATGATAATTGCCTTATATGTCCAAAGCTGCTCTCCTCTGCTATCACATCCCTGTAGCGCACAGCCATCATCACACCTGGGGCTCTTAAGCAGGATTGGTAAAATGGAAGGAGGTGTTCAGTGTACAGCACAGCTAGCGTCCACTGTTATCCTACAGGAATGCCAGATAGGAGATCAGGCTGCAAGGGGTAGGTGATCTGAACTCTCTTGCCTGCACCGAGGCGAGGAAAGGCCACAACAGTTAAAGAAAGTTAACAAGAGCGCTGCACACCAACCTTGTATCTTGCCTGGTAGTAACACGTCTGTGTAACACTACTTTCCCCTAAAGCAACAGCCTTACCAAAATCACCAATGATGCCTTTATGTGGCTTGTCTGCTCTCACACAGCAGGCCAAAAAAACTCCCTCCTTTTCAATCTTCTGTTTCAATCATTAGACAGTACTACTACCCTTTAATTAAAATTCTTCTCCCTCTGCTTTACCCTGAAAAGGATAATTAATTATCTCTTTGCAGCAATCACTTTCAGTCCCTGATGCTACTGAAACAGATTCTACCTCATAACCTTAAGTCCGACCATAATGTCACATTATGATCACTTAAAAGAGCAATAAAATTGTTTTTTCTAAGTCAGTGCTGCACAGCATGCTCTTGCTGTGACTCCATTAAGAGCAGGCATCTGCTGCTGCTGCAAAGAGGAAAGCAGCTCTGGAAAATGTCTCACTTCAGCATGCACTTAACTGTGTATATATATATACATATCCCTAGCAATTCTCTTTGGAATGAGAATGGGCTTTTCACATATACCTAGGTGCTGTCCTGTCTTACGGCTTGAGCTGGACTTTGAATAAAAAGTCTTTTTGTTAGAGAATTCAGGAGTTTCTCCTTGCATAAATTCATGTATATGAAAGCATTGAACTGGGTCATAGGCTGTCACTGTCTTCTGCCCACAGGTTCAGAATTTTGGGCTGAAAATAAATCAGTTCTGAAAATGATCCTATTAGAATCATCACACAAGTCTTGATTCCCAAATGCTGCATGGAAATAGATGAATTTTTAGATTTTTGGCCAATTATACTATGATTCCTCTTTGAAGCCTGTAGAGGGTGTGCTCTCCATTTCAAATTAGGATTAAACGTCTTTCTGCAATGTAGTAATCTAGCTCAAACTGAAGTTACAAATTAGCAGAAAGTCAGAAAAGATGACAACAAGAGTCCCTTTTGGAATTAAAAATCTATCGGTCTCACTGCAGATCTCACAGCATATGGTCATTGTCTTCCTCTGTAACTCACTTGAGAGTAAAGATGAAGCTGTTGGCCTCGCTTCAGACTTGTTCTGAAGCCTTGGGAACCATCTTAAAATAAAATTTAGCAGAGACTGTGCAGCTCTATTCTCAATTATTTTAATCAGGAATGAGATCCTTTTTTTTGAAAAGAAAGTGGTTCTTGACCAAACCACTGCAAAGTGTCCATCACTTACAATTTTAGTGATGAAAATGTAGCAGGAGGTACTACATCTTATGAGTCATCTCATGACTTAGAAATCCCAAAGCAGATTACAGCACCCAGGAATCTCAGGAATATGTCTCTGAACACTGACTTTGTCTTGAACAGCTCATTATCTAAGTAGGAAAGACAAAATACAGAATAAAGGAATATTCTTTTCCCCACTTAGAAGATGGGGAAGGGAATGATAGCAATTATATTGCCCCGGTAACAACATGGAGAATGTGGCAGAGCCAGAAACTGAAACTAGAGCTCCTGTTTCTCACTCCAGGTATTCAGAAGCAAGTCCCAAAACTTTAATTCTGAGGAACTGTCTCTTGAGCCTTACTCAATCAGGTACAACTGTATGGCATGAGTGGGAAAGTGGCAGTCTTCTGCACTTTTCCAGCCCTTGCTCTCTAGGAGGGTAATTGATTTATCGTGGGAGACCCAAGACACAGTAAACAGAAGTTGTCTTCAGTTCCACAGAAATTATTCTTTTATTTGTTCATTTTTAGGAACATGTTTCCAGCCAATCTTGTTGAGGCCACATTCAAGCAGGTAAGTGGCTATATTCCTTTTACCACTGATGAAAGAAATGAGCCAGCATCATATAAAATATGTATCTTCATAAAACAGAATCCAGATACAGCCATTGCATATTATTTCAGATGCTGTTAGTACCTTCAGCATTTAGGAATTAATGAGTCTCTTTCCATTAGCCTCAGCACCCTTGCTATCTGAAGGCAAAACAAACAAGCATAAAATGCACAGTGTGACTTGAGAGTAGACATGCACACCTATGTCAGCTCCACCTCCACCTGAGGCCAGATCTTGAGAAAGGTGCTGTAGGGAAGCAGAACAATTTATGCAAGTATGCCTAGAGCATGGTTTCTCTTACCATGGGACTGCAGTCACAGAGTAGCTGGGATGTCTTTAAGAGCACACAGTAACACCACACAAAGGAAGAACAGAATACCATGTCCAATTAAAGCAACAAAATAATGTATTTGGGAAGAATCTAATTACTCAGATTTGAATTTGGTCAGAAAAACTCATCTAAAAGTTCTGAGTGAGTAAGAGGCATGGCTATATTTATTTCACCTGGGAGGATATTTCATGGGAATCTTACCTCTGGTGAGGTAAAGCGAAAGGCACTCAGAACCTCTACGCAGTCATTCCTGATTATGTCTTACAGGAAAATAGCTCTATCAGGAGATGATGTATATGCTGCACAAGGGGCTCATTATAGGAAACTCTGATTTTGTTATGCTTTTCCAAAAAGTCAACTGTTTTTACAGATTTTAGCAGCATAAGGACAGGAGCTGTCATTCTTCTTTTCATGCTTGTCCCTTTAACATGCAGCCTTGTTGAAACAGAACACCTAGGAGGTCTCATTAAACTATTAATTCCTGCTGGGATATTATAGTAAAAACTATTTTGTTTTCTTTCAGTATCGCACCAAGAGTATTCCCATCATTAAATCTAACAAAGCATCATCTGAAAGCACCACTCGTCGCATTATAATATATGGAGTCCAGGATGAGAATGGATCCAATGTCCAGAATTTTGCCTTGGATATCACTCCCCCTCCTGAAGTGATTTACAAGTCAGAACCAGGCACTAGCGATGGCATGAATGTGCTTGGGATTGTGATATTCTCTGCCACAATGGGTAGGTATCAGAGACGTTTGGTTTGCAATAAGTATTCATTTAAAAGAAAAAGACAGGGGTTGGATTGTTTGGTTTCTTGATTCACCTTTTTAACTGCTTCGGTCTAAACCTTGTGGGTAAAAAGGCAAGACTGTTACAGAGCTGTTCTCCTGACCTTTGGAAGATAAATCTTCAAAATCCTTGATGACTTTTGTTTCATGGAGTTCTGTTTTCTGTGCATGCACTGACATTCTTTTTGATTTATTTTTTTCTGGAATATTTTGAGCTTTTACTTATGAACCATTTTTTCCTTACTGTAAGGAACACTAATACAGTGTGCTCAGAGGAGGCAGGAATTACTATACCAGGTCAGACCCTGCCAATATTCTGTTTCACTCTCTGGCCAGTAGCAGAAATCCCAGAGAATGTCTCAAGAAATTCTGAAATAAAAAAATCTGTAGCAGACTTTTTTTGCCAAATCCCAAGAAGTTAGTATGATTCTAATGCCCAGAGCTCTAGGTGTTGTGTTACAGGAACACAGAACTTCCCACACAGCTCTTGGTTCAGGGGGCATCAGGCTGAGACAGCCCCCGCTCTTGTGGCTGGATGTTTCACCCCTGCAGGTGGAAGTCCAAGAAAAACTTGCTCCCAGACCAATTCCTTGGCTAAAGTTACGCCCACTTAGAAAATTACTTTAGCCCTGGAATCTGCTCAGTCTGTTGTTCTTGCCCAATCTTAGTCACATATTACCACACTATTAGTGTAGAATATAACTGTCGCTTATCTATGTAAGAACACAATTCAGATAATGAGCCTCAGTAATATCTCAAATAAGTGAGCTACAAAGATATATTGTTTTATCAGTTTTAAATCTGTAGATCTTCCCTTTGATTGAAACTTCTTGACTTTATTTTTGCTGTCTTGCAATGCTGATAAGCAATATAACATTTAGTACCTTATCACTAAGAGCTTTTGTCTGGCTAACTTATTCAGGTTCGCTTGCTGGAGGAACTCATTGGTGCCATGTGCGTTATATTATGTTTGTGGATTTGGAAGGGGGAATTTAAACAAACATGCCCTAGTTAATCATAAAGTTCTGATGATTTTTACAAGAAAATTATGATTAGATTTTCCTTATCTAAATTTATTCTTGGAAGTTAATCTGGTGAGCAGAGGTATTTCCATAAAACATCTTTGACAGTATTTAGTATATTACAGTTCATACCAGCACAAGGGGTCAAATATCAGTCTGGAATTAGCAGATTTGTCTCTCTCTTCTAGTTTGTCCAGAGGGTGGTATTCCACATGCAATACTGCTGGAAATTGACTTTGCCCCAGTTTGTAGTATTTTATAGTCAATTTCCAAAGTACAATGTCACAGAAAACACTATTCCAGCAAAAAAGTATTGGATATGAATGAATTAATTACATGTGCTTATTAGGATCAAGGGCAATTTTGTACTTCTGAGTACAGAAGATCATTCATTGTTTCCCCAGAACTGAATGTATTACTTTTACCATGCCCCTAAGTCTGCTGGCCTGGGGCTCAAGAAATGGAAGCTGGGAGCTGGTTTCTTCCTGGCTGACATACAGAAAATGTACTGCCAGTACTGCCATGTACCGCATAGTCCCATCTGCTGGGTCAGCTGTGACTGTATTCGCTGTGAACAAACCTGAGACACTAAACCCTCAAAACTTGTCATCTACCGGTGACTATTTCAGACTGTCATTTTGAACAAAGGTTGCAGCCAAGCATTTATCACTGTCTTCAGCTTTCTGCACCCCCTCAAAAATGGAAGCAATTAAACAGAAGACATGTGGCTTGAATGTCTATGAAAGAAGAGCATCCTTCCAAAGTTTTCATTTATTGCAAAAAAAGGTATACGGGCCTTGGTGCTTTGTAACAGTTTTGCTTCCTTTGACTGAGTCTTATTTGCAGAAGCGTCTTTTTACACCACTCTGGCATAGAAAAACAGCGCTAGGGTGGGTATGAGTTCTTATTACAGCTTCTTTAAGGTCCTTGAACAGCATCAGAATAGCATAAAGGGACAAGAATTTAGAGTTGAGCTAACTGTCTTTTCCTTTTCCTGAAGTGGGAGCTGAATTGCTTAATAACCTCACTCCAGGAATAAATCCTGTGCATGAATGACTCTTCTTTGCCAGGCATGTATTAAAATGGGCAACATTTGACAGGCAGAGTGTGAGGTCAAGACACGTGAAAAGCCTTGATGCTGGGCTCAGCTGTGACTAGCTGAATTACCCCTTCTCACACAGTGTGCAGGAATTTCTGTTAGAGATTATCACAAGTGGCTACGTGTTGAGACATCTGATCTTTTTTTCTTGGAGGAGCATGCATTATTTATTCTCTACAAGGAAAATGTTTGCAGTGAAATGGAACTTGATACACCAGGGCTGCAGACAGAAGGCCCTAGTCCTGCCTGCTGCCCTGTCTGTCCCCACCAAGAGCCACATGCCTAGGTAGGACAGTGTTTTAAAGAGCAAAGTTCAGTTATTCCTGTAAAATGGAGGAAAAAAACCCCAACAACAAACAAACAAAAAAAATACCCAAGATTTCTTCTTTTTGGCATTATACAGAATTAGAAGCCAAGACTCTTGTAAAACTGCCACTGACCAGGCTAGAAGAGCTGAACTATATTTAATGTCCTATTACCAAAGAAGAGCAACATGCTTAATAGAAGAGCGTTGTTTTCTGACCTAAAAGTTATAGCTTAGATGAATATCAACAGGCTTACAAACCCACATCTTGAATGCACTGTCATTGTGAAATCCCTGGATAAAACAGCTGAGAGCCTCCCTCCCTGCCTCAGGAGGGGATTTCCCTGGAAGCAGTGCTGCCTGAGACCTGGCTTGCAGGCGCAGATGTGGGCTCCAAGGGACAGAGCACAGGCTCCTGCTCAAAGCAAGAACACTGCATATCCAGAGCAAGTGGCAGCACACACCCCACTCATAGCCCCCTGCTTCCTCATGAAACTCCCTACAAAGGCAGTCTCACTTGGTGCAGCTAGCTTTTGAAGCGCTTCCTTGAGCAATTAACTTGATCACTTATAATCCTTTCAGGGACTGATTGCAGAAAACTAATAAAATAGGAAGATAATGTCTATTTATAAGTATTATTGGAAATGAACACTGTCTGGAGAATACATGGTTAGATGAGACATCCCAGAGGTTTATTCTTTTCCTTTCTGAGCGCTGGGTGCACATAAATGGGTTTTCTTTGCTTCCTTCTTTGCTAGTTATTCTGTATAGCAATTTGGCTTTTCTTCACAGGAACTTGCATTTCATTATCTCCCCCAAGTTTGCAAAGCCTGACTGATTATGAGGGTTGGTTGCTATTATGTAGACAGATATCTACTAAAAATATGATGGAGATCCCCCATATTAACTCCCCGCTACCAGAACAAACCTCAATACTGACTTTGCCCCAGGAGCGTCTCATGGATGCTGCCCAGTTGTACGCAGAGCACAGCGATAAGGCAGACTGCAGGCAGAGACAACTTCTTTCATAAGGAAAATGTTTTTCAGTTTGTCTTCCATGGATCCCTCAGAGCAGGTAAATCCATCTCAGGGCTTTATAAAAGATAGTTGAGGAAACAGGCTTGCTCCTAAGGGAGGTGAATATACAACATAAAAGTCTATACCGCCACTGGAAAACTTTCAGAGAACTGCAAATGGAAAAACACCCAGCTACGGGAGAGAGCCCTGTATAGAGCCAAAGCACATGGCTGTGGCCTGGCTCCCACACACTCTCGTTGTGTTTGTGTCTGTAAGGTGAGATTTTCAGATACCACATCTGTTTATACAGCACAAAGATCTATGTTCTTCACTCATCTCCCACTTAGTTCTCTTTGAATTACAGCAGGGAGGGAAAGTGCTGGATCTTTGCATGATGGCACCTGAGAAATTGAACCTGAATGCCTTTGTTTGCAGGTATAATGTTGGGAAGAATGGGGAATAGTGGCGTTCCTTTGGTCAGCTTTTGCCAGTGTTTAAATGAATCTGTCATGAAGATAGTGGCAGTTGCTGTTTGGTAAGTAACTGTTTTACTAAGAACATCAATATTTTTAAAAAAGAGTAAGAAAATTTCAACAGAAGAGGATGCACAGAAACGTCATATACTTATTTCCAGGGAAATAAATGAGGGTGAACGATCCTTAGCTTTGTGGGGCCTCAGCATTTGAAGGAAGATACATACGCACACATCCTGTCCCTGGCTTGTGCTGTCATTTTGACAGAGGCACCCTATATATTACTCCCTTATAACAAAACATGGTATAGCTGGGTGGGTGTGTGCTGTATGCAGTAGGGGCACTGCCAATCTTTGGGCATGCCAAGAGGGATTATAATACTTCCAGCCCACACAAGGAAGGAGCATGATGAGGTCCTTGAGCTGGTACTTCCATCCCCAACAGCACTGCTCCACTAGAAATACTAGCCTGGCTTCAGCTTGCTCAGGAGGAGGGGTGGGCTCTTGTGCTGATGTGACTACTGTCGTTAACGTGGTTGCTGCTAGCTTGGCTCTCCCTGCACTGAACAACACAGTGGAGATGATATATCCAGAGTGCTTGGCCCTCAGGATGTCTCCAGTCAGCAGAATAGCCCTCAATGAACCATCCTAGGCTATGTCACTTAGGAATGCCTTCAGATCAATCCTAAATTACACTGAGAGTCACCTACACCTGCCAACCCACCTGCCCCAAAGATCAGAGGAATAGTAGGTGACTGCCAACAACAAAAACCATCAGCTTAGCATCTTCCCCACCCTTCAGAAGGTCCCCAAACATGGCTCAGCCCAATGTGGGGGGATTCCACTACCAGCACTCAGCCTTTGTTTCCATCTACGTGGTCCAGTCTGAGTGAGCTAGGTTAGGGAATAATCACTTGGTTGGATGGGTCCAAGGGGGTAGTAATTTCAAAGGATGAGAGGGAAGTGGTAAGTCTCTGAAGATGGCTTGTATCAGAAACAGCATGGCCAGCAGGACTAGGGAAGTCATTGTCCCCCTTTACCCAGCACTGGTAAGGCCGCATCTCAAATATTGTGTTCAGTTTTGGGACCCTCACTACAAGAAAGACGTTGAGGTGCTGGAGCCTCAAGAATGGCAATGAAGCTGGTGAAGGCTCTAGAGAACAAGTCTTATGAGGAGAGACTGAGCGAACTGGGGTTGTTTAACCTGGAGAAAAGGAGGCTGAATGGAGACCTTATTGCTCTCTACAACTACCTGAAAGGAGATTGTAGCAATGTTGGTGTGTTGGTCTCTTCTCCCAAGGGACAAGTGATAGGACAAGAGGAAATGGCCTCAAGTTGCGCCGGGGTGGTNCTAGATCAACAGTTGGACTTGATGATCTTAAAGGTCTTTTCCAACCTAAATGATTCTATAATTGTATGGCACAGCTGCAAGTGGAAGATTGCTGGATGCCCCCAGATCTACTTTTACTTGTTTAATATTAATCTACTTTTATTTATTTATAATAATCTATTTATCTATAATAATCTACTTTTATTTATTTATTTAATCTTAAGCTCTTTTGGCACCTATGGCTTTGTGTCTAGCCATGCACAGAAGCACAACAATTTTGATAAAGAACCTATCCCACATCCAGTCCAGAGAGGGTTCAGAAACTAGGCATTCTTCCTCCTATCTACCCCGAATCAAACTCCCGGGCAGTCCAAGAGCATGTCTAATGCATATTGGTATTTCTCCTATGTCTTCCAAAGGCAAAATAAACATTTACTGAACAGCTTCCAAATAAAATCCATGAACAGTTACACAAGCATAGGCACATGAGCAGAGCTTAGGATTCATTCTCGCTCTCCCCAGTAAATGACCTGCCTTAAGCTAAAAAGTCAGAGCTGCCTTCTGAGCCAAAACATTTTAAAGTAATTCCTGACCAGCACCATAATTTCAGCTGTGCTGAGGAGTACCCCACATAAAAGATTGTTTAACCCAGCGCTTGGGGCACATTCCCAGTGAGAGAGAGAGGGGCTTAGTCTGATAAAACATCTGAACCCAGCTGTGCTGCTTCCAGACAGGCTGCTGTTACTGCACTGCTGCTGGAAGTACAAGGATTTCCCATCTCATACTGCTTGGTGGAAGTGAGCTATGTCCTAACAATGATTGTCTTTCTTTTTGCTCAGGTATTTTCCATTCGGAATCGTGTTCCTAATTGCTGGTAAAATCTTAGAAATGGATGACCCTTCAGCCATTGGGAAGAAACTGGGTTTCTATGCCATTACGGTGGTTTGCGGCCTGGTGGTGCATGGGCTGTTTATTCTGCCAATGATGTACTTCTTTATCACCAAGAAGAATCCCATTGTCTTCATCAGAGGGATTCTTCAAGCCTTGCTCATTGCTCTGGCCACGTCCTCCAGGTATTATACAGTTTCTAGATGGAACAAAATACTTGCTAGATCCTTACTACAGCTTTCTCTTGGGAACAGCACTGTAGTGGAGCAGATATATTTGTATCTGAACAATGGCCTGTATAAAATTCACTGGTATATTTGTAAAAGATGTGTCTCTCAACATTTGGAAGTTATGTGTGGGAGCCTTTTTACAATAATGTTTGTCACATTGTTTTGCCTCAGTTTAAGAAATATTGGACAAAAATGTTTTTTCTTAGAGGACTAGAAAGAAAATAAGGGTATTTTTCCGTAAAAACAAACATTTTGCTTCTACAAAGCTAATATATATAAAGGGCACACAGCTTGTCCAGACTTCATTTTTGGTATTAGTGGAGAACTTCCTAGTTCAGTCATATGGAAACATTTTACCCTTTCTACTCGTCTTAGTCTTTATTTCTTGGTACATTAAGAAGAGGCTGTGGTTGCAATCTATTGTCCAGCACTGGGAAGTTATTTAGCTGTTTTGCTCAAGGAATAATATGTTTTGCATCCTTTTAGGGAGGAAGTACAATGAGTTTTAACCATAGCTGAACAAAGGTACAGTGAAAATGGGAAACAGCTTGTGAACTGGTTATGAAAATGACTCCCAACATGGATAAACTGGTGCCTGAGAAGTGCTTGAAAGGGCTGAAATTGACTTGCATGGAGTGGAGACAAGAAGGACAACTAAAATAACATTTCCCTGTAGCCAATATAATGAAAACACAGTTTCATGGCAGCTGTGGCTGGAGGCTTGTTACTCGGAAGTAAAGAGAGCAGGTAGGAAGAGGGCTAAAGAAAGGAAAAGTTACCCTTATTTTATCTCATTTTTGCTTTTTGCTTTTTAAAGTTATTATTGTTACTTTACAGAGAGACTGGAAAATACTAAATTCTTATCCAGATTTTGAAATTACAACAGTTAGTGACAGCTACCTTCATCCACATAATTTAGACTTCAAATTAGTAATTAGTAGAAAATCAATGATAAATTGGGAATGTGTGTTTATAAAGAAACATAATGAAAAATTAAAAGGTTTTATTAACCCCAAAATATTTATTCTAATTAACAATAATGACTGAGGAGTACTTCATCTAGTTATACTTAAATACTGATTCCTTCTTCCATCTTATAATAATTTCTATAATAAGTTGAGCTCTGATGACTAATGTATTGTTTCAGGCAATAGTATTGTACCAGCTTCTTATCCCTTGTGCCTCTAATCTTACTTTTCTCCACAACTTCCCAAGCTCCTTGAGGAATAATTCATGTAATCTCTCCTACAATGGAGTGACCCACTTAGAAATTAAGTTCATTTGTAATTGGTAGGCTTACAGAAGGAAAAGGCAGGAATGACATACAGATAAAAAGTTCTGGGAAAGCAGTCAAATAAATATTGATTTAAATAACTTCTTTTTAATAGTCTAATAAGGGCCATTATGTAATCAGCGCATGTGGCTTTCCATAGGGCATCATCATGGATAAATAATTATGTGAGTTTTGCAGAAATCTGGAACTCTTCTGCGAATTATCGAAGTAAATAAATACATGGAGAAGTAACAATGTAACTTCCCTGAACTCAGATTAGTTGATGTCATTCATTTTTGCTATAATCTTCTGCAAAACTTATTTTTGTTACAAAACATTATTTTGCAATGTGGTAATTACCATCAATGCTAAAAGAGAAATAATCTCTATTTTACTGAAGGGGCAATAAAAAAGAGAAAATTTAAGTTGTACTAGACCTGTGCCAGACTTGAGAAAAGAGCCTAAAACTTTTATCCCCAGCCCATTGGCCTGATTAGGCTCATTATAGTTCTAGCGAGGTCTGACAAGGTAATTTGGGGCAGGAAGGTCAGATGCAGGTGGCTGTCTCTCATGAATATATGTACAGTGGTTAGGGCAGGAGTAAGCAGAGAAGAAATGTATAGGAATCGAAAGAAAGGAGGGGAGGAACTGATTATTTCCATACAGTTTGAAGGTATTGGCTTTCCACTATGTTTCATTTTACAAGGTGTTTTCATATATAACAGTTTGCTCCAAAATGATCTACAAAGAGCAACATACTGGGAAATACAAAGTAAAGAAAAAATTATGTGCTGGGTGGTGTTTTGAACTCTAATTAGGCTTAAATAATTAAGGTAAGCTTTTTTATGAGAACATAAAATTTTGTAGCTTGAGATGTCGTCACATCCCCAGATTTAAGTAAGATGCTAATTTTGCACTCAAAGATGTTAGTGTTGGAACAGACTTGTCAGGTTCACATTTGACACACTTGACTATATGCACTGCTCCTCTAAGGATTCTGTTTCTGAAGAACTCTATTGCTGACAACTCAGGTTTTTTAATCTGTGCCATTCCATTAATTTTCTTTTTCTAGAAAAAGAGGATTTTTCTGAAAAATCTCATCTGAATTTTTTTCTTTTTAGGAAAATAAAAGAGAAATTTTTGCTCCTCATTTTACCTGTAGCATCTACAGAAGAGTTTGTCCTTTTCTCTTCTTTTCTGTTAATAAGCAACAAAAATAACCATTTTTTTTCACCAGTATAGATCTCTTTATCAAAGGAAGTTTAATCAAGACTTAAAAGATCAGCACGTATTCCACCATTTTCAAAAAGAGATTACCTTTCTTAATTTTCCTTTCTTTGCATCAGCATTTCATTTTGATTTTTGTAACCAATTTACTAGCCCTTTACTGGTCTGGAAACTTTCAGGGCTTGTTCTTTTTTAAATAGTGATCTCCCATTCCTATCAAGGCAGTTCATTGTTTCTTCATTAGATCTCATCTCCTTACTCTGTCTCTAGCTCTGAGAGTATCAAGCCACTTTACAATCACAAAGTGCCCTCTTTGCAGTTCATAATATATTCAGGTTCAGGCTGCTTGTGTTATATTTTGAGGTTAGAAATGTTCCGATGCCACTATCATCAATCACAGTAATAAAACAAAATTCAGACATGATATGTAGTCACCAAAACACACAACCAGATCTACAAAGGGATGCAGGGGTTTGATTCCCCTGTTCTACATGAGTGCCTAAGTTATATTACTAGGTGTAGAAAGTCCAACATTGGTTGGTTTGAGAATTTTTAGATCTGTTGGTTTTTTCTCTCAATTACTTGTAGAAGTATAAGGAAAGAACATGCATGCTCTCTAGCAAATATGAGCTAGCTCTTTTAGAAGACCAGCATATCACATTGCTCATCATTGCAAAGCTTTTTGGCAACTTTCAACCATATAGAATGCCTATGGTTCATCTAGGAACTCAGCTCATCATGGGGAGAGTTGGGCTTCTTGGAAAAAGCCCCAAAATCCAGTGTGGTAAGGAGACCTAGGCAGGCATCAGGGATAGATATAAAGCAAAAATCTCAACCTACAGAACTGATGGAGAGAGGTGTCTCTCTGCTGAGTCTCTTCAAGGTAAACCAATCCTCTCTTGAGGTTTTCTCCAGCCCCATTTCCTTACCCCAAGCTGATGTGAGACAATACCCAGGCAATTCTGCTTTCCCTTAAACCTGCGCTGACTTTTACTCTCCTGGTCTCTGACTCCCAGGAGAGAACCCCTCTCCCTGGGGATATCAAGTACCTCGAGATAGCACTCTCTCCCCTTCCACTGTGCAAGGAATAATTACATATTTATAGGCCCAGGGAGGGTGTAGAGTGGCAACAGCGCTCTGGCGCCAGCTGGCAGCACAGCCTGTCAAGAATCCCCAGCAGGACTTGCTACCAGAAGAGATTTAGTGTCTTTATTGTCAGAAGCTAATGTGCCACCAAAGTTAAGGTGAGTCCTGAGAAAAGGCTCTGAACCTATGGATTTGGGGCTTGGACATGTTTGATGGATTTAGCTCTGTTTGCCCCTTCTTACCAGTGTGTATATTTTGCAAATCCAACGCAGGCCCAACATGGTTTTTCATGTTTTTCTGCTCAAATAGCAGTGCCTTGTCTAGAGATAGCTGAACTTTTCACCTTCGTTACGCTGAAAGGAATGGATATTGCACATAACTGAGCTGTTGCCAAAAGAACATGCACAAATGATTGGGGCTGGACAGGAGAGCTGCTTCTCCTGACAGTCAACACATCTGTATTTGGTTAAATAATGCTTGCCACAGGGGCATTATGTAACGCTCATAATGTGGGTATTGGATTTTCAGATCATCTTAGAGGAGAACAAAGAGTTGGTTTTAAGCATGCTGATGTGTTTCTTGCAGATGTTTCTGTGTCAGTTCATGTTTACATCTAAAGATAGAAAGAAAACCACAGATTCGTGTCCTGATGTTCATTCCATCTAGTCTGCACCTGTGAAAAGCTATCTTTTTAAGCTAAAAGTCAAACTGCAAGAATCAAAAACAATACCATGTACAAAACCCAAGAATGTAACACAGGGGAACCTGAAAGCCACTAAACAGTCATTTCATTACAATGATTTTATTGAATCTGAACATTATTTCAACACATTTCCTGTTAGTGAAAAGTTCTGCACCCCATTCTCAATTCCCTTATATTTCTCCAGAAATCCCAATCACAGCAATATTTTGGTTTGCACAGACATTACTGGAGAGGGAGGGACAGAGAAGACGGAGATCTCTTATTCCTTTGGTGCATCATTTAGGATACAATGAACTTGATGCCTACAACTAGCACCAAGTCCCCGCACCAGTCACCTGGCCAGCCAGACCCTGAAGCCGAACCCTTGGCCCCAGTACGGGCTGGCTTTGGCAACAGGTGCCCATAGCGATGTACACAGCTCCTCTTTACTACATCAGTAAGGAGTGTACAGTACATGCAGTCACTGCCCACCTTGCCTTGCTCTGTGGTGTTCAGGCCACATAGCTGTGGATTTCTGACTTGCTGCTTTCTTCCCCCCACATCGCCCCTGGTCTTGTCACCTCTTACTGTATTGAAAAAGCAGTATTTGGCCTACAGGCAAAATTCTTCTTGATTTTAGATTTCCTCATTCCAATAGCATGAGGGAATTTCAGTTTTCTAGGTCATCTTTCCATATCATTAGTGAATTAAAGCAGCATCTTCTCAGTGGTGCATCCCATCAAAAGAAGCAATTTTCATCTTCTCTGAAGACAAACGATAAAACATGAATTTTTCAAGGCTTTTGCTGCTTATGAAACACTAAGATCTTGGCTATTGCACAGTGTAAATTAAAGGCAGATTTAGCAAAAAGGAGATGAGATCAGTTTGTTGATTTTTTGGAGCAAATATCAAAATGCATTTAAATGATAAGATAAACAGAGCAGGCTGAACAGCTGTTCTTCCACAGTGACTAGCTGTCTTTGTGGCTCACACTAGTAAGAGCTTGGTCTGATCCAGCATTAGCTTATGCTCAGTCTCTGCAGCTGCAGCGTTTGATCCCAAAATTGAGATAAGACTATAAAAATGTATTTTTAATTGTTAGAGTTAGTGCTGGGAGAAGATACCTCTCCTCTTAGCTGAAAGCTTTAGGACAGTTTTTAAAAGACTTAACAGATAAGATCAGTGCTTTAGAGTATTTTTTCCTCCTAATAAATGTTACATGTCAGACTTTCATGTTACTGCTCCACTGTTTAACATTAGATAAAGCAGCTTTCAAGAAAACAAACTTCACCTAAATTAACTGGAAAGACAAATTAAAGTATTTATTTGAGAATGTTTTTCTTCAGCCATTGAAATTACTTATTAATATAACTAAAAAATGACAGTAGGAACATTTTTTTCCTTTGCCACTTGTACGACACCAACAGCCAAAGCCTTAAATAAGACACATTTTTTCTGATGTGTGCCAGATGATACATTATGAGCAAAAACGAACCATCATTGAACAAGACAACCTCTCCTTGGATACCCCATGTAACTTTTGTCACCTGTATTCAAAAAAAGTTCATTCAGATTGAAACAGGTGCTCAAAGGGTAATCAGGGATGTAAAGTAGCAATCTTGTAAGAGAATACTTTAAAAAGTCTAACTGAGTCAATCCAGGCTGAGAGGGGACAAAACTGATTTCTAACAATAAGTGTTGTAACAGTTGGACTGATTTGTGCAAGGAGAAATGCATAAAGCCCATGAAAGCAAATTTAATGTAAATTGAAAAGAGTACATCTAGATCACAAATTAAATTTCTCATCTGAACAGTGAATTCTGGAAAGCCTTTCAATAGGAATAGTTAGGACAGTCTACTAGATCTAAGTTGTGGTGCCATAAATTTGAGTGAGACTGTATGTAGTAGTTACCTGTGCTAGGAAGGTACTAGAAACTGTGACCTGGAAATTTGCTTCCTTTCAAAATCTTGCACAATGTTTTTCATCATCATTGCACTTATATTCTGCCCATTTTCTTTTTTATTGTAATATTTAATAAGCAACAAACCCAGTGTCTAGTTATGTGCCCTAGAAATGTTACTTCTAACAGCTCGAAATTCAAATGAAAGAAGCAGCTGAGTCTCTATGAGATAAGGCACAAGTTTAAAAGTTGAATTCTTGCAAAACCAGTGTCGTACATTCTGTTTACAACAGTGGAAACAGATACAGATTTTGCTGGTTGTACCATTGGTATTATGGGATTGTTTTTCACAATCTTTGTCACATCTCAACCAAATGGGAAGATGTCAGTCAGTTAAAATTTGTACGTTTCACATCTCAGCTCTCTGCCCTCAGAATAGGAAGACATTTAGGTTTAAAATTCTGGTGTGTCAAAATGGTGGAAAAGGACTTGTAAGATTGCCTTTTTTTCCTCTTCTTCCCACAAAGAAATTAGACAGGGTTTTGTTACAAAAAAAGCCAAATGACCAAGGAAAGACTGTCTTTAAAAACAAGTAACCCGCCACAACACAAGTAGCTGCAGGGAAGGGAGACAATGAATATTAAGTTTAGTAATTGCTTCCTGGCCATGCCCATCATTAAGAACATCTAGAAGTGTTACTGTGGCGGTCTGCTCCCAGTTACAGCTACACCAGGGGTTTCAGTTCCACGCAATCTGTGAGCCCCAGCCTCACCCTTGTATTTTATGAACGCTTTCTGGTAAACAAGACATAGAGAATTTCAGTCATTCACGAATGAATTTGTGAGAAATGATAGGCGTGCCCAAGAGAGAAATTACTTCTGATGTGTATTTTGGGGGGTTATGCTTTGCTATATTTGTTTTTCAAAGTAAATATTAATTAAATATTAGAACTGACAGAATGAAAAAGTTGAATATACCCCGGTTACCTGAGGTAATCAGATTTCCATTGCTTCCCTGACCTTTCATTTTATTTGCATATTTAAAGAATTACTTTTGTCCAGATTTTCGTGGCAGTGACTGCCAGACTGTAGTAAATCATTCACCAGTCAGACTTCATATTGTTATAGAAAACAGAGATATCATAATGAAAGCATAGACTTGTCTTTTTTCTTTTGTGTTTCTATTGCAGGAAGCTGCTTTTCCTTTCCAAACACTGTCACTTTCCTCAAACAACAGCTTGTACAAATACAAAATGACAACTCCTACTCATGGAAACATTTTGCTAATGCATTCCTGCAAACTTGGGGTTATGATTTCAGAGCTTTCAAAATCTCTCTGTGATTTTGTAGGTCACATGTAATGACTGAAAAAGAATTTGTAGATCAAATGTGTTATCTTCCATTAAGAACAGATAATGGTCATTATAAGATTTAGATATCAGAGCCACATTGCTGATGTGAGGCTCACAACACAGCAACTGAGCAATCTGAACTGCCCAAACTAGTGGAAAGACACCTATTTTTATGACTCGGGGCATGTAGATCACAATAGAAAAGAACATTACAGACCTTAGTATCATGATACCAATATTTCCCCTATAACTACTTATCTCTTTAAAGAGGTGACTTTGGAATAATTTTGAAGGAGTTTGCTATTTTACATCTATTTAAATAATCTCAGATACTGAGCAGTATATTAAAATGAGTATCATACAAGGATAATATTTTGCCATTTGTATATTTTCTTCAGTGGTATTACTTATTTTCCATACAAACTGATGTGCCATAAAAAATACCCCCTCACTCACTTGAATGAAGTTTGATTACTTGTGACATATTAGTGAATATGACACTGTGTGGTAAAATGCAGAATGTTACAAAAAGGCTGATAAAATATAAATATAAAGATAAACATGTTTAGGTGTATTGCTATTTAAAATGCATGCATCTTATTGAAAATGAGGAAATTTATGACCAGATAATATTTAATTAATTGTCTCAGTTTATGAAAACAAAAAATCAGGTATTTTTTTTATCTCATTCATATCAGGTATTTTTTATATCTCATTTACATACGTACACATTATTATATGACCTGCGATTATGTGATTGTTACATGTTTACACAAGGGACATGGGCAGATCTGTCCCGGAGAGGAAATGAGATTGTATATTCCTGAGTACAGGAGCTTGGTCTGTAGCTTTTCTTTTCAGGCATGCTGTTGATAAGATCTTTGCCTAACCCCTTGCAGAAATGAGAAATTGCTTATGTATGCATTAATGATTCTGTGGCAAAAGGAGTGGTAGTTTCTTGGTAAGAGCTGTTGCCCACTGGGATGTTTTAGAGTTTAACCCAAGCAGCATTCCAATCTCTTGTAAGCTCTTACTACCATTATAATTCATTACCTAAACTGGTTGTCTAAATACTGTCAATATGCAGTGAGAACTGGAACAGTCCCTAAGGGCATTCATATAGCATTTCCTTACAGTGAGTTAAGAGCCCTTCTTACTTTATACCTTTCCTTGGTTTACAGTTACTCTTGCTGTTTAAAAATGGCTTTCTGTTTCAGAAGGCCTAGAAGGAAACTTTTTTAGAAACCATGAGTGCACAACAGTGTTCCGCTGCACAGGGTGTTTCCCCTGTCTTGCATCTGAGTGTACAACACTGCCTCTGCGGGATTTCTGACCCTTCTCTTAAGAAAGAGGGAAAGAGAGAAAGTAATTTTTAATTTTGGGGAAGCAAAATTTGCACTAACTCTACCATTTATACTCGTAACTGTCTTTATTCCCCCTCAAGCAAAGGAATGAGTTACACACACAGACCAAGGAATGAGCAGCAGCGCTCACATGGTTAGTGTAAAATTTACCCTGCATGGAGGAGGTTTGCTACAATTCATTCTATGCCCCAGAAATAAAAATAATTCAATGTGTGCTTCTGTCTGCTGTTTTGCAGCTCAGCCACACTGCCTATCACTTTCAAGTGCTTGTTGGAGAATAACCATGTGGACAGGAGGATTGCAAGGTTTGTGCTGCCTGTGGGAGCCACCATCAACATGGATGGGACGGCACTCTATGAGGCGGTGGCTGCCATCTTTATTGCGCAAGTAAACAACTATGAGCTGGACTTTGGGCAGATTATTACTATAAGGTATAAACCTCAAATTCCACATGCTGCAATTTGTTTGTCTTGTTGAGTCTGACACTCTTAACATTCTTGTATGTAGCAATGTTCAAAACAAAACTCATTTTGCTATTATCAAAGGATTCATCCCTCATAGGATGGTTATTTTTAAGTAATGTGGAGATCAGGGACTGTAAAAAGGGAAATTGTACTGGTACCATTCAATAGAAGCATCTGGACACCGGGAAAGGTATTTCTGTTTGAGGATAACTGTCTAATTTTTACTTTTAGGCAACCCATTGATCATTTACTAGGATTGGAACATTTTACTATTATTATTGGTGTTTAAGACACTATTTTAAATGTCATAATTGTGTTCAACTTTAACTCCATTTTGCATCTTTACATGAGAGGAAATGGTTAATAAATGCAAAACTAGAAGTCCTGTATCAGTTAACAGGGAATAGTGTGTGTTAGGAAGTTCTTTGTCAGACCTTGGAGGAGCAGGGGAACAGGGAAGGAGGGCAGATGCTACTATCAGGGAAGGTTTTCATCAAGATGTCATATTACTCAGATATTTTCTGCTGCTTGTTAAAGCAGAAAACTTCATAAACAACCATGCTCTCAGTGGGTAGAGTGCTCTTGCTGCATACTCCATCCTTGAAAGGTCTGTAATGGATCCAAAAGACTAGAAAAGCCAGCTGAACAATTACTGCCAGAATTACTCCAGTGGCTGCCAAAGTATGCCTCAGGGACTGAAACCTGCAGGTTTCCAGCAGGGAACAAATGATTAGAAAAACATTCCCCATAGTCAGAGCCTTGTGCAATATATTTGAGGTCTGCTTACCTACCCACCCAGTGACCTCATCACTGTCCAATTTACACTGCTGGGCCTTGCCCATCTTCTGCTGGGCTTGAAAACCTTCATGACAAGAGGAGGACAGTCCTGAAACTAACCCCATATGACAGCTGGGGTTTGCTAATGGGCTTCTGGCAAGATCTGGTTAGACTAGAAGCAGAAGAAATAAATTGTGCCCACATAAGCTCATGCTTCAGGCTCTCTCTCTCTCTGAAAATTATTGGAATGACCCTGTGCTAAAATTTAGTCTTTTGTGATTTTGAATTTGGGGGTGTTTTTAGCATGTGGTCCAGAGCATAGGCAGACATTACATACACCTTGAAGTAGAGGATGGTAACTTGAAAAAATTAAGGAGAAAGAGAGTAATGGTAAATGGATAGTAGGTAAGTTCTAACTTTCTCTTAGCAGAACCCTATTTTATCTCTCTATTTTCACTCCCCATATTAAGTGCTAGTACATAAGAACCAGAAAAAAGCAAAGACAGTAGAAGGAAAATACAAATAAAGATTGGAAAAATCCAATAAAGGAAAAAAAATAAGAAGACTGATTTACAAAAGAAGGGGATAAATAGGAAATCACAGTGTATTCTGTACCTTTAATATCTGAAGCCAAATTCTAACTCTATTCTATGGGCTAAACCTGCCCCAGATCTTTATACTTTAGGATCTGGAGATCTGAAATTCAAATATTTCCAAGTTCCAGGATATTTTTGCCAGAGGGGAAAAAATGTTAGAAAAATAATCAGTCTACTTTGCTCATAATCTGTAAAATCCAGCTTGACAGTTTATGTCAATGTGATTATGCAAACCTAGATGTAGCAGAAAAGAGAGTAAAGATCCTATTCCTGTCAATTGAGCATATTATAGGAAGAAACATCTACACTAAGGTAAAAAATCAGTGGAATAGCAGATGATCTTACCTATACAATCTTAGTTAAACATTCCTGTATTTGCTCCCAGTTAAGTTATGAAACTTTGTGGCCTTTGTGGCTGTTTTAGGAGGCAGCAGCAGTCCTAATCAGTTAGCCAGTTTAGAGCACTAACTGGAGAACCTTTTAACATTCGTTATATTTATCTCTTATTCAACTACTGAGCTTCTGTCCTTTCCTTTCTATCTATACTC
>VUYV01000057.1:1091046-1128546 GCA_008711295.1 Anarhynchus alexandrinus | reverse complement strand
GTGTCAAACTCCTTACTACCATTTCTAAACTTGTTAGCTCATAAAACCAGCAAAACTCGCCTTCAGTTATAATTACTGCAGCAATGAAGGCATAGGAATGTACCCAAAGAGCCAACAATTTACCATTACTATTTCATTTTCCAGAGACAGGTTTAGAACAATGATCAATGTCCTGGGAGACGCGCTGGCTGCTGGGATCATGGCCCACATCTGTCGGAAGGAGTTTATCAAGGACGGTGATGAGGTAACGCCATATGCCAGGGTGTGCCAGCGTGTGCTGTATTACGGCAAAGAACCTGCAAGCTCTCAGCCTCCCAAATTTGTTTCATCTAGCTTATAAAAGGTGTTTCAGAGGGAGGACAGAATTGGGCAATGTGCTGTTTAGCCAGATGGGGTGGAGGTATCCTTTTCCATGAGGGCATGCAAAAACCTACTCAAATTCAAAGCTTGCCAGCAAGCTGTCTGACACACTGGGGATAGGAGCAGGAGAAGCAGCTGCACTGTCCTGCAAATGCTTGAGTTGCTGGAACTGTGAGTCTTGCACTCAGTACCCAAGTCCTGACTGGACAGTAAGTCATCCTCCTTCTAAAAATGTGACCAGCAACAGAGCAGGGTCACAAATGTCCTTGAGTATTTGTGTGTAGGGGGAGGTAAAGGTATCTATGAGTATGTATATGCATAATCAATAAGCTCACAACAAAAGCAACTACTCTGTTTCAAGCCTCTGTCTTAGCATAATCTGAAGCCACCATTGGAATAATTTCCTTTCTGGACTAGCACAATCATATTGCTCCATTCTTGACTTCATTCTCAGGCATCTTCATGCCTTCTACATTTAGTACATGTCCCTCCATACATCTTTGCTTTTCCCTCTCTATCTTATTCCATACACCACTCATACCTCTGTATTATGCCCCTGCCTCCCTCCACTCCTATGCTTTTTTTCTTTCCTCCTTGTCATGCATCACTCAGTCTTTCCTTATACCAGGAACTCCTTCTCATGCTCTTCCTTCAAAACCTTGACAAAGGAGATTCCTAATTCCATGAGCTTATCATTCTTGGAGGTGCTAATCTCCAACCATTTCAGCTCATGGCAGACTCTCACTACGTTTCTTCCACAAAGACAGAATAGTTTATGCAGAAAAGTTTCTTTATCAGGACTTATTTTCACAGGGCATGTGTCATTTCTGTGCATCATTTATAGTATTCTACAAAGAACAACGGTATTAATAGCAAAGTTTTATTTCTATTATTATTTCTCCCATTTTACAGTCTTTCTGGTAAATCCCATTCTCATGCCTTCCTGTGAAATACATTTAAAATTCCTGCTCTTTTAAGTTTTATATAGAAAAACAGGCCTTATCCTTCGAGGTACTTAGCACATGCCGTAATTACTGATGACAGGATTAGGCCTGAATATATGGACTACACATATAGCTAGCTACAAAAGCCTAAACATACAACCTGATGGTAAGGTATGTCATCCGTTAAAAAGCCAGAAGTGAAGTCTGAGTTCCTGCATAACACAGGCCTCCTGACATTTCATTGCTGTATTTAGAACTCAGTCAGAACTCAAGAAGAGATGTTTCAAGAAAGTAAAATCGCTCCTAAGGGATTATTTAGTCATCTGTGATGAGATTTTTCTTTGCATCGTGCTCTATAATTGTATTAAAATATACCATTAGTCTGCCACACGTTTTGGCTGCATAATTTGTGGAGTTAGTAATGTATACCCAAAGGCCAAATTTTCTCAGCTGCAAGCCCACCTCTTTTCTCTGCCAGTATTTACGTCTTATTTTCCCCATAAGAACTTCTGGTTTGATTTAAAGGACACTTCAATATTTAACTTATGAATCAGTTAATAAAATCCTCTATTTCTTTTGAAATAGTGCAAACTGAAAAGACAGGTGTTAGTTTATTGGGTTAGATGAAAGGCAGAAGAAAACAAATACTTACTGGGCTATGTAATTGCACTCAAGAACAAGCACTGCCCAAAGCTCAAGCATTCTGGTTATTGAGAGTCCCTATCTTTCGAACTTAGCCCTGAAATTCTAGTCTTTATTTACCCTACTTAATTGCTTTACTGATGCAAGAAGTTATTACTGTGGGTGTAAGTTAAATTAGAGTTGTGATAGAATTTGCATTTTTACATACTTAGAGACACCTTCACTTTATCCAGATGGCGTAAAGATGCTTTAGCGTATATGAGAAAGAGGTCCTGGGAGTCTCTGGAGGCCCTAGATAGTCCTGGTGAATGTAAAGCAGACCACAGGCTTTCAAAGTAAAAGTTCCTTTCCTGTTGTATACAGCAAACAGTGGCAGTATTCCAAATCTTAATGCTTTTCACATAGGTGCCATTGATCTGCGAAACTAAGCCTATTAACATCCATCAGATTGTGGCTTACCAGAGAAATGGCTGTGTGAAGACCATGAATGAATCTCGTGGACCAGAAACAGTAAAAGGGTTTCAGCACCACATACCTGTACAAGTGGAGCAAGAAGGAAGTCCAGTGGAGAATCACACTAAGAAATCCAACAGTAAAGACCACTGCACTATTGAAATAAATGAACTAGAAACAAATGTGTAACTGCTACACTCAGTGGTATCTCATACCCCGGGACCTGATGATACCCAATCTCTACCTCACAGCTGGAAGAGGGACTCCTTGCCTTGAACAGGAAAATGTGGAATTATCGCCACCCTGCTTGTACTGGAGCTAGGAGACCAGCTGTGAACGTCAGGAAAGGCACACAGCTTGCAAGAGACATGGACATCTTTAGGTGGAAGATTTTAATACTGAAAAATTAACTAATGGACAACTACTGTTTCATTCTGCACTCATCTGACTCCAATATAGTATTTGACACTCCTTTGGCTTCTTTTTTTTAAGTTTTTTTTATTTGACCCTTTTTGATTTTCTAACCAAAGCCTTTTTTTTTGTGAATTTCAGTAATTCTGAACACTGTATTTATGTAGATTTTCTGCCATGTGAAAATGTTTCACCAAAACTGCTAAAGATACTAATTTTGTCTAATATTCGCTAAATATAGAGTTTTTGCTTAGTTATAGAACAGCAGTAAGAAAATCACACGGATTTCCTGATCTCAAGGGGTTACAAATATTACTAAATAACACTTCAAGCAAAGATGAAGCAAAGCATGCATTTTTGCAAGAAAGCATATTAAGGTAATTCTGATGGGCAGCCTTCAGAGACAGGCATTCAAGTGTGATACATAACGCAAAGGATTCCTAGATCACTGCAAAGCACAGTTTGCCTTCCAAGTGCCAGATTTATTAACCTTTTTTTAACCTAACTCTTTAGTAGAGTCAGTACCATGCACATGCAGTGGCAGAGGCGATGTGAGCCCTAATCCATAAGCACTGGTGCTAATGTGTCCCCTCCTGTAATCTGTAGGCTGTTCTACTGTAAATATGTATAAACCCAAAGCTCAAGCTCTTGAACCATACACTTCATCCTAAGGGCAGACTGAACACAAACTGGAATCCAATGATGCTGTGTAATATTGGGGTTTTGTGAGGAGTTTGCTGTGGAAACTGGCCTGTTATTTCTCATAATTCAGTGGTTAATCTACATTGACAGTTAATTCTCTTTCCACTATCTACTGAATCTTTCAGTTACAATAAAATCTGCTGAGTATGTTTCCAATGTTTGTGATAGAGAACATTTTTAATAAACCTGCCATTTAAAAAACAGGCTGTCTGTCCACTTCTACTATTAGTGTCTTCATATTTCTCTGCCAAAATGGAGAGTGGAAGTAAGGAGACCTTTTGAAAAGTTGGGATTCAATCCAGAGATTACATACTAGTTCATATCAATACATTTCACATACTATATTTAGCTACTTGTGGCATATCAGTTTCAGATAACATGTGCTTGGTATTATAATATGCTCCTCTCACGTGTAGAGAAAAAATAGCCCAGTCAAAAAGGAGAATTTTTGCACTCAGCAGAAGCAAAAGTGCTTTATGCACATGATTAATGTTTTTTCCTGGAATGTGCATCTTCACCTCTTCTTCGAGGGCTCTTGTTCAGACTATTTCTTTTGTCATGCACTAATTGGTTGTCTCAGAGGGCTGTAGTATAGGTAGTACAAATATCAAATGGTAAAGCCAGAAAGAACAAACATACATTTTATTTGCCTATAATTCCTCAGGAACTCTGTATTAATTTGAAAATACATACAGTTGGTAACTATTTTCCTGGTTTGATCCTAGAGTGAAAACAACAAACACAGAACACAAAGAATAGGGAAGAACTGAAATTATTCAGAACAATTTGCTCCTGAACAAGTCCTATAGTGGACCTGCCCTGCAGAGTGCCATTAAAATTAGTGATTTGGGAGAGCTGAGGCTGGTCTGTGCCTCTCTGAACAGGCAGAAGCAGTAGCTGACAAACACGGCATCTGACACCTTCATCTCAGCAGCACTGGCAGCTCCAGGAGGTCTCCTTCATTCTTCCCCAGCTGTCCATTCCTCCCTGCACTGCCTCTCCTCCTCTCCTATCTGTACGGACCCAATTATTTGAGGCCAGATGAAGAATCAGATGGGAAGTATTTTTAATTCAAACCAGTTCAAATATGTTTTTAGCCCAGTCCTAACAGACAGTTGTGTCAACACAACTCTGTGACGAGGGATGACACAGGGACAAGAACAAGCAGCCAGGGATGAAACAGCTTAAGTGCATGTGGAGAGGGCAGTACAACCAGTACCTCTGCACGCTGACTTTACCAGCAAAGAGAACATAACATAAAGTTTCGACTTCACACAGGCAATTATGGCTATGTGAAGTGACAGTAAAATTCTGCCAGTCATCTGTCACTTTACAATCACTATGCACAGATAGAAGTGATGAAGAAAGAGGCCAAGTAGATCCAAGATTTGGAACGAGTAGTTCCAATCTAAGAGTTTTTGGATGAGTTTGCCCACACAAGGTGCCATGGTCTGTCAAGCAGAAAGTGCTGCTAGCCTTACCACCGCCTTCTTCTCCAGCCACCTACAACCTTCAGCTAAGTGCAAATCCTTTTGCCTGCTTGTTGAGACAGCTTACTTAGTGTGACACTCTTCATCTTAGTCATATCTCAAGAGGTCTAAGCCAACTCCAGTGCTAAGAAGCTGTGACTTCTACAAGAAGAACTTCAGATGAGATAAAGCATCAAAGACCAGAAGAAGCAGCCGGTTCTGCTACACGAGTCCTGCACAATGACAAAACCCACAATTTTGCCCTTTACACTCTGTTTGGCAAGTAGAGAACATGGAAGTCTCATGTGTGAAGGCATATTTTTATGGAATCAACAGACTGTTTTAAAATAAGCCTTCTGCATTCTAACCCTATTCATAGATGGTCCATTTTTGCTTTGTGAATTTGAAATTTTTTTTTTTTTTTTTTTGACATTATATTGTTCAGGTCTTTAAAACTTGGGTTATATACCAATATGTACTTCCCATTCACCCTAAAAATTATACTTTCCATTATCTTTGTGAGTCACTGTCTCCTGCAGTTTGGAGCTACCGTTTGGTGTCTTAAGTTTTGCTTTTACAAACTCTTTTCAGGGCAAGTTTATTTTCTGTTGACGTTGTCTAGGGCCTTGCACCAAAGTGGCAGCTGCAATGTGAACCAGCTGGGAGAAAGGCAGTGGTTCAGTTTCTCACCTGACCTTTATAATTTGTGGTATCAAGTAATACTAACTAGAGGCCTATGGCACTTCAGTTCTTTGTTCTGGTAAATATATGTTGCTTAGTGTGACCTTGACTGGAGCATGAGACTGCTACTACAATCATTCTGTACTAAGAACACAAGACACTACTGTTAACTGTGGAGAGGTAAACACTGAAGTTAAAATCATTTTTATGGTAAGCTTTCCTCCATGTTAGATATTTTCTGTGTCTCACGGTGTTTGTTGTCAAGCAGTTTGATTCACATTTTCCAGCTATAATCACACTTCCTTCCAACAAAAATAAAGAAGCTGTTGATTATCAAGCTAGAGTGCAAGCTTTGTGTTGGTAAATATGTTTCTCCTACTTTCAGAGCATAAAAACAAACATGTGACCTTTACAGTCTCAAAACTTTGACATTAAAAAAAAATCAATTAATCAACCAATCAATCACTAATTACAACAGTTTGCATGGAATACTTTCAAGTATATGTGGAAAGAACATATTTCTTAACTGGCAACATTCAACCGTATTTTTTTGAAGTTTGCTAAAAAGAAAGGGAACTTAGCCAATTAAAGTATACTCAAGACACACTAGGGGAGAGCATTGAGGAGGGAGAGAAGATAATGGTGATGCATTGTATACAGCTGTGGAAGAAATCATTTAGGAAGTATTCCAAATTAACACATACTTATCAGAGACCATTGTTATATGCTGGTTATTTTGCAGCTGCATTGCTCTAGAGATACTACCCAGAGGAAAGAAGTCACTGCAGATTGTTGTGGCATAAAACATCATTAAAGACATCTTATAACACATTCTTGAGGATTTTGCTAATGCCAAAGAAATTTTGAAGTGTTGAATTGCTGTAATAAACCCTTGTGCAAGAATTAGGACTGGGAGACAGAGACACAACCAAAGCACTTACACATCCCACTAGCTCCCAAGAGCTTTAGGCTGCCAACCCAAATATAGAAGTTTATGGAATGAATACAGTTACTCATATTCTCATCTAGTCTTAATTGATACCACTTAAATGACTTAATAAGCTAAGCTTATTTGTGCCACCTGAATATGTATCCCAACATACAAATAAGATGATCTAAAGAATTAGCTAAAACATTAAATCATAGACTCCCTCCATGCTATACCAGCAATTCTAAAGTCCTTAGAAAATACAGTTACTCTGTAACATCACCATTTGATGAACTCTCTCTCTCAATTCTACAACAAACATTAATTTTAGTCCCTTTTTAACAACAGCGAACTGGTTTGTAATACTTTCAAAGCAGATGGAATGGTTCATCTTTAAGCCAGATGGATAGTCTTGGAAATGACCTCAGTCCTTTCTGTGCTTTCCATAAAAATGAGGTAACTACTAGCAGAAGGTGGTTGATGTGTGCAAGCAAAATGTGTAACCTGGGAAATTAATTGAATCTGGAAAACTCAGGCTGCCTTTGATCTTGCCCAACGTTAAGTACTCCTGTGTCTGCGACTCTACTGAACGACCAGGTGCGTTTTTACATCAAGACTGCTATCTTTCATTACAGTCACAGTGGCAATGAGGAATTGCTGGTTTTCCCCTCCAGGCACTAAGCTGACTGAGATCACAGCCCTCCAGCTGAGAACTAAATACAGTGAGGAGAGAAAGCAATGTAGTTTTTTCCACAGGGATGCTACTGCTGCCTATCTTGCAGCAGGGGAGCACATCTTTTTGCAATAATAATGGCTGGAAAATATCTGACTTTGTTGCATTTGAAAAAGAGGCCACAGGATAGACAAATTTAATGTGTCCATTCACTAAGGGCCAAGCTGCAAATGAAATACATGTATTAAATTTCTCACTTCAGCCTACAATTTCACATACAACTAAGGAGGCAATATATACTCAAAATTACATTCCTCACTAACTACTTTGAAGCGTACTGATTGATACTTCTGGAATTTATAAGAGGGTTTGTCCCACAAAACCCAAAGTGGATGAGACCAATAGAACAGGAAGGGTGGTCACTGCTTCAGTTCATTATTCACTATCTCAGACTTCTCATGTGATCTCATGGTCAAGTCACCACAAGAACAAAGGGCTTGCTTCCTATCTAGAAACAAAGAAAAAGTAGTTTTCTAATTCAACAGGGTGTTGCATGGTAAGGATAAATCAGCTGAAGACTGAGACAGTAACATATGATTACCTTGGATTAGCCACTTCTGTCTCTCTGGAAGCGCGGGATCACTACCCACAATATTTACAGGAATTGCCAGGCTCCTGTTTCAAGTGAAAAAAACTCAGATTCCATCCTTTATAAAGTAGCAATGGTCGCATCTCCACAGCCTAGAAGATGATATATGGGAATGGATTTGGCACAGCTGAGATTTCTGGCAGATTTGTGTCACAGGATATTTTAGATATTTTACAGGCTGTCAAAATAAAATCGTAACAGTCTGTTTCTGAGACAGTGGTATTTTGAGGAAGGAATAAAGTAGGCTTCAGGAAGACAAGATGGTGAGTATTGCTAGGTGAAGAGGAAGAGCGTTTAATCACTTCTCCTGCAATAGAACCAAACTTCCTTTCCTTGCTGGTTCCAAGATGAGAGGGTACCAACAGCTAGAGACGTAGGGATGGAACGAGCCACCACTCTCCTCGCAAAGCTTCTGCTTGCAGACAGCCACTAAAGACAAAGCAGACAGATCTGCAGGTGTCCACAAGCATCTGTGACTCACTGGTCACCCCTTCACAGCTAATTCTTGGCTGCCTCTCACTCACTGAAAACTATTGGAACAGACTATGCAGTTGATGGAACAACTCTTTTCTTTCTCCTATTTGTGATACAATGAAAACTTATTTGTATTCCCACAAAGACTTTTGGTGGTAGGGCATGCTGTCCTTCCTTCCAAACTAGCACAAATCATTCAGTCCAGCAAAAGAACAAGCAAATATTGTTGCTGAAGTGTTTTCAATTAAGTCATTAAAAAACCCTAGATTTCTTATGCCACTGGGAATTACAGATGTGCTGAGGGTAGGCCATAGTTCTGCTTTTCACGTTCCATCATAGTTTTTCTTCTGTAAGGTATGGAGTTCTGCATCTGTTGCTTTGAAAGCAGTCATCTTTCCTCACAAAGAGGTATCTGCATTTCATTTAGGAATTAAATGTACACTTGTATGTGTCTGCACACAAAGCTAGCTAAAAGCCAGGATTTGACCCACCACATGAAACTTACTGTAGTTAATTGTTGCTTTTGAACTTGGCTAATAAGGATATAATAACTCTAGCTTTTTTTTGTCATTTCCCTCCCCCCGCCCCAAGAAGGGTATTTTAATAAGATGGAAAAAGCAGGGGAAGCAAAACAAGAAGTGTTTTATGTTCACAGATATCTCACATTACATCTGCTACAAATACTGTATGGGTTAGATGGCAAAACTAAAAGAAAAACAAGACTGACCTTGAGATGTTTCATTATGATTTCATTGCCTCTAGTGGTTTTATTGGGTTTTACCACTAGGCTATTAAAAACATGTGGAAATTATATAGAACTAAGTCAAACTGAGTATTTTCAGCCCTAATCTTCCATCTTCTTTTCCATTTAAATTCTTTAAATAGTTCTTTTATATTTCATGAGTTTTCCTGAAAATAAATTCAAAGTACAGAGATTTGTGTAGTCTAGGTTTTATTGATAGTTTAATCAGTAAATGTAAGATCTTTGTTTTAGAATAAATCCAATCTTCTGGGTTTTTTAATAGAAGAAAGCATTTCTCTGACATGAAATCCTTCCTAACCAAATATCTGGGGAGGGAGGAATCAGGATGGACTGGAGGGTATCAGTCCAGCACTGTGGTTGGAGCTAGCTCTAGCAGAAAGTTCAGAAAGGAAGTCCCAAAGCTCTCCAATGGAGAGAATTTCCACCGTGACTGCTCATTCTCAGTTGTTACTTTCTCGCTGGTGCTGTGCACAGGACTAATGTACAGCTCCATACCATACTTTTTGTGCAAGTAAGCTGCAACTCTCCAGAGTAAATTTCACAAAAAGTATTAAAGATTATCTGCATCCAAGAAGTTTTCTTCATCCCCTCTCTATAAAGTAGGTGAGAACAACCTGTAAGACTCACTTTGCCTGTTCCTGCTTGATTTGGCATCGGAAGACTGACTTTGGTTCCTCCTACCTGCTTTACAGAGAGAGTAGGAACAACCAAAGTGTGTCTTTGAGTGCCAAATCTTTTAAGCTGTGGATGATGGGTATGCCTCATGGTGCAGCAACTCTACAGTCTTCAGCACATCAGTAAATTGCTTTGGGTTTTATCCCACTGCTGCATTTGAATTAAACAGACCCGAAACAGAGGTCCACCACAAAGAAGGGGAGAGTTTTAGGTGCTGTATAAGTAATCAAAGTTCATTTTAATCCTATATAAAAGATATATCCTAAGTAAATATTTTTAAAGCTAATTTCTTTGGTGAGTTTCAACAACCACGCAATTATATCCTAAGTAATAAAGGCATGAGATTCATTCATTTCTTGTCTGCAACTGGAGTTGAGAATACTGCAAATCAGTCTGAATTTTTATCAGAAGCAACATTCTCAACAGCATCATAATCATATGCTAAAAACAGATTCTGGAACCACCATGGGGAAAACTTGAGATAGCCTGTACAACTGTGCACCAGAACAGCCTTTGCCTGATTCAAAACCACTTAAAGAAGGACTTTATTGATGGACTGTTTAATGTCCTTGGATACTACTGAAGAATTTTTATGGAAACACTTTGTATACTGGATTATTAGAACACATGTATCATCCACTGCCTCCACATACATCTCACAGCTGGCTGACTTTACAATAGTAGTATGAATCAGAGCTACAGGGCACACCAATATTTTCCTCACTAAAGGAAATGGAGCTCTTTAGGGAATTTACTCACTGTTCTTATATTAGCAACATAATAAAGAAATTACAATGATCGCCATAAATTAATCCCGTTAGAGGAGGAAATATCTTGAAAAGACAAGGCTAAATTCATATTATATAAAACTCTATATGCGTTTAAGTTTTTAGGACAACTATTCCCAAACCCAGAGAGAAAGACTCATCAATATTACAGTATAGAGTTAAACGATTAATAGGATATTGGACTAGATCATAGAATCATAGAATCATAGAATGGTTTAGGTTGGAAAGGACCTTGAAGATCATCGAGTTCCAACCCCCCTGCCATAGGCAGGGACACCTCCCACTAGACCAGATTGCCCAAGGCCACGTCCAGCCTGGCCTTGAACACCTCCAGGGATGGGGCCTCAACAACCTCTCTGGGCAACCTGTTCCAGTGCCTCACCACCCTCAAAGTGAAAAACTTCTTCCTAATGTTCAATCTAAACCTGCCCTCTTCCAGTTTGAAGCCATTCCCCCTTGTCCTGTCACTACATGCCCTAGTAAAAAGTCCTTCCCCAGCTTTCCTGTAGGCCCCCTTTAGGTACTGAAAGGCCGCAATAAGATCTCCCCGGAGCCTTCTCTTCTCCAGGCTGAACAGCCCCAACTCCTTCATAGAAGCTTTCCAAGAGACTGCTTCCCATCAAACATATTATTTGTAAAATATGTCTTTATTCTTATTGCTTTTTTGTGAGAAAAATCTGTAAAAACGTCAGTGGGCTCAGTCAACATGGTGACAAACAGCATAATAAACTAAAACCACTGACCATCAGGAACCACTGTCAAAAGAGAACAACTGTGAAGTTTCAATCAGATCCCTCCTGCCTCCCCACTCTGCAGGGACCACTGACGAGCAGAAGAAATGGCAGTTGGGACCCAGGGAGGAGGACACTTCCAGTTCTCATCCCCTTTGTTAATAGGGGTCTGTAGCCTCACTCCTGCACGTATCTAACTTCTGTGACTCCAGATCCTCAGCCTTTTCAGGAAACAGTCCTCTCTATCCCTCTTGCAAAGCAGCAGAAGAAGAGGAGGGGGTTTGTACCACAGACACCTTAGGAATAGGCCTGCCAGCCCAACTCTTCAGCACCGGCAGAAGTTGGAGGATTCTTTCCCCAACAGCCCTTTTAATGGACAATCCTGTAGTATTTATGGGCGGGAACTAATGATAACAATCTCCAGGTCCCCAAAGCTCAGAATATACAGCAGATCTTCACCCCAGCATGGCTGTCTGACCCAGAGTCAGCTGTGAGGAGGGTGGTTGGGAATTGTCGGAGGAAGCAGCCCCATAGAGATGCTGCACCTCTGCCAGAGGTCTGCAGTTGGTGGTTTGTTAGGAGCTGCTGCCACTCACCCAAGGGACCCCTCTGCAGCCTTCCTCCTGCCCACCACATTTGGTCAAATCCCCCATTCAAATTTAGTCAAAAGTTGTCCTTTGGAGTTTTTTTTTCTTTCTTAACTCATTTTTCTTCAGAAGAATATCTACTTACTGTGTAAAGCACCTCTTTTTCATTAAACGTAACACTTAAACCCCAAACACCACAGCATGGTGTGGCGAGGCCCTTGAGGCAGAGCAGGAGCCCCCTCACCTCACCACAAAGGGGCTTCTCCCCCCAGTCCCCCTAGCCCCTCACGCTGCCTTCCTCCCTGGCAGCATGGCCACTGGCATCCCCCACAACTCACCTCTCCAGCCAGCCGAGGGTGGGAACATCCAGTCACCAGCCAGGTCCTGCTGTCCCTCACAGAGGGGCTCACAGGGCGCCATCTTGGAGGAGGGAAGGCCGTCGCCTCACGCCACCTGCCTCCCCACAGGGGAGCCACCACAGCCAGGGTCTCTCTTCTCCTCTCCTCACAGCAGGCAGGATGGTGCCAGCTCGGCCATTGGCATCCCCCACAACTCACCCCTCCTTCCAGCCAAGGCTGGGGACATCCTTGTCACCTGCCAGGTCCTGCTGTCCCTCACAGAGGGGCTCACAGGGCGCCATCTTGGAGGAGGGAAGGCCGTCGCCTCACACCACCTCCCTCCCCACAGGGGACCCACCACAGCCAGGGCTTCTCGTCTCCTCTCCTCACAGCAGGCAGGACGGCGCCAGCTCCTTGGTGGGACATTTTTGGGGCAGGAGGAGCCCTCCACTTCTGTGAACGTGGGGAGCAGAGGGAAACAGGCTCCCCAGATCCAGTCTGACCCCCAGCTCCTCAGCATGGGCCCTGCGGCCACTCCCAGCACCCAGGGAGGGAAGAGGGGCCGTAACCCCTTGGTGGGGAGAGAAAACCTCTGGGGAAGACACAATTATCCTTGGCCTTTTTTTTTCCTGGAAGCCCCCAAAAAACAAGCCCCTGGGGTTACCCAGAGGGGACTGGTGCAGGGCAGGAGCGAGGAGAGGGCGTGCAGGGGAGGGAGCGGGCGCCGGGTACCCCTGTCCTTGGGAGGGGACGGCCATGGGGGTGAGGAGCCCAAAGGAACAGGGACGAGGGGGAGAACAGCTGCAGAACGGCCCTGTCCATATTGCAGACACAGCCAGGCTACATCCCCACCGTCTGAAATAAAAGCTCATTATCCAGGGGCTATTTTTGGCACCCGTTGAGTTCTTTATACCTCACGTGCTGCATTTGTACTCTTGGTGCTGTGAAAAATCGTATCCAATCTCAGAAAAAAACCCATTCCCCCCCATTTTGTGCAGTATCCTCTGTAATGAGGAAACATGGCCTTTAAAAGAAAAACAGCAAATAAACTCAGACCTCAGTTTGCATACAGACCACTCATGAATACCAAGCATGTGCAAATGCATACTTAGGAATAAAGTTTCCAACTGAAATGTTGTAAATTTCAAGTTTTCACTATCCATACATCTATCTCAGCATTAAAAACTTTCTATCTGTCTCTTTCCCAAATCCAAGCACTTCACATGAAGAAAGTTACATGAAAACAACATATACATTGTCTCTTTCTGGCCACACTTTGTGCCCTAAGGAGAGGCCAACTTCCCAACTCTCCTCATTTTCACTACAGGGAATAACAAAGACCTTGTTCCTGGATCGGGGTTGGACCTTGGGCTTACAGGCACCACCCACAGCCAAGAAAAATATTTGGGCTTAGTCCGTGGACTTCTGACTCTTCCTCATCACCTCTCACGGAGCCCCTTATTCCTTTGAAAGAAAGAAACAAACTACCATTTTGGTTTGACAGTTTTATGTCCAATGTCATAGATGCTGATGATACCAGATAAGCAAGGAATCAAGCCTGTGATTCTGCCTCACCAATCTCTTACATGACAATCAAAAGACATTCCTCTTGGGGGGATGTGGGGGATTGAGGCTTTTCTTGGGGGGACGAGGTGTCGTCTTCTTTTTTTTTTTTAGCTGGGAAACATTGTCTCCTTTAAAGGACAGATTCAGTGTGCAACTATTTTGAAATAAACTTGGAAAAGGGTTTCCTAACTCTCCTGGTCTACAGGATGTTTCTCTTTGACTGTAGGTGGGTCTCCTTTGGCAAAGGTTGACACTTGATTTAAAAAGTTTAGCAGTGTATGTATCATCCTGAATATCTGGGCTTGATTCTACAAGGTGCTAAAATGTACTTTCACCCCTGCATTCTCAGACTCATCGGATTCGAAAGGAGTCTGGGGCACCTGACTTCACACAGAATCACAGTGCAAGGGACTGAATTTTAAAGATAATTCAACAGTTCTCCATAAAACTATATAAATCTGCATATCTTAGCTTGTTTGGGAGTATTATATATCGGTCTGTTTCACCAAAGACAAAACTTCCATTGGAGTTTGCTGGAGATAGCTGATTTGGTTTGAGCTATGTTCTGAAAACATTTCACATAGAAATCTATCCCAAAAGTCAGTTGGATGGCTATTTTATTGCTCAGCTGTATAGCTGATCTTCAAATATGCGGGTTTCTGCAATTTTTTAGGGCCAAGATTTTACTTTTTCCAGGAAGCAATCTTTCCTTCTATGATTCATGATCGTGTTGAATTGTCTAAGGTAGGAAATATCAGCTTGAAATTACTGTCATGTGCTATGGGAACCCAAAGGGAGAGTGTGGAACTAGATCTTCCCCAGCAGGAAAAACAGCTGGTGAAAAATTAAGCCAACTGTGTTTCCAAGTAAATCCTGGAATGCAGTATGCAAAACAACACGTGTTCAATCAGAAATCCTCAAAAGAAAAGACCGTTTCCTCAAGCAGATCAGCTACCTCAGATGAAGGACATTATAATCAAATAAGCAACTTGTCATCCAGGTACCTCTGTAGGTTTTCTTTTTCTTGGTTTCCATATTTTCCATGATTCCAACAGGAGCTGAGAATACTCAACACCATAAAATAGGAGAGGCTTTAAGTATGACAGCAGGCACTGTTTCCAGACTTGAACTAAAGAAAAAAATTTCTCTTGATGCTTAACGGTTTTCTCCTAAGACACCCCACACCCACTTATCTCTTTTGCTTCATTAGTGTCACTTCTGACTCAATGTGAACGATATACAATATGTGAAAAATTCTACCACATATATTAAACTGCATACTGTTACACAATCTTCTGGACGTACCTTTGGAGACATTCACAAAACTGCCACATGGGCAAACAACAGCGAGACAGAAACTTTACCAAAGCTCTGGAACACAGACATACAGATATTTTTTATATATATTCACAAGAGCAATTGTTTTATCTTAAAACCTTTCTAAAACAGGCATATACTGCAGGCTTTGGCAGTAGAGATAAAATATTATGGGATCCAGCCTTACTTTGTTTTTCTCATCCAAATATACACATTGTTATAACAGAGGAATAGTTGCATCCAGAATTATTACTGCTGCTTGATGACCAAAATGCCTCATATACTGCTCTAAACACGAAACTACTGCAAATACCCTTCTCACCTGATCAACAACAGCTTCTTTGGGGTGGAGGAAAAGAAAAGAAGCATATATATGGTTCATAATGTTAAAATGCAGTGACAAAAACAGCATTTGAAGGCATGTGTTCAAAACAGTCCCATATTGTTATTACAGATGGAAACAGTGAAGGAAGAGAAACAGAAGAAACAAAAGCCAGCTTTTGTGAGTTCCAGAGCAATCCCTCATGATCCTGGGTCTTGTATAAGATGATTTGGAAGCTTTGGAAAGGCATTCAGGGTCTCTCCCTGAATAAGGCACTGTAACACACTGTCTTCCATGAGCCTGGCCCAGTGCCACGACAGTTTCTGCGTAATTCATTGCACGTTTTGCTAAGTGTTCTCTGTATATCTATATAGATATATACACATAGACATATATGTAATTTTCCATATGCTTTCCTGCAAAACATCAGAAAAACAAAAACAATTACATAACGGAATACAGAATTCAGAATATGCTGAACTTAGTACCTGCTGACATGTCGCACATGCCCCAGACCAAACCAGAGATGTGTCGATTCAGGAGCTATATGTACTTTAAGTCTGTAGATATAAATTATTTCTTCTCTCACAAAGTTTTCATATAGTCCAGCCAGGAGGTCTCATGTTTGACTTCCCAAGTAGCTTCTGCCCTTTTCAAGCCCCATCATGTTTTCAGCATATTAGCACTATTCCTAGCACCTCCTTGTGTCATTCTCCATGACAATATGTTGACTAGGGACAAAATTAAACATTTTTTTTCAAGTCTTAGAGTTTAGATCTCCAAAAGCAGACAGTAGCGTCTTGAACCTCATCATCTTTGAACATAAAATGTTTGAGAGATGCATAAAGCAGATCCCTATTCTTATGGAAAAACGCATATTCTTCAAACATCATTCTCCCTTCATCTTTTCTTTTGCAGTTGAAAAGAAAAGTTCAATTATAGAGACTGAGTGGGTGGCCAGATTGTTTATGGAATACTGAGATCTTAATTTCAAGATTACCACTCTGGAGTCAAAGTCAGCAGCAATCACAACTTATAACTGGCCAGAGGCCTTTCAGTGAATCTGTGTGAAGTGAGCAATGAACCCTCACCACGACATATCAGTAGCAAAAGCACAGGCTGTTGTGAGAACTGTCTATCCTGGACCAGGCATCAATCCAGTCCTACAATATTGTCTCAAAAAGTGACCTGAACTAGATATTCTTTCCGTAAGAAATATGCCTAGTATTATCTTCCCATTCTGAGTGGTTAGTGATTGACGGATGGCTTGAGATAGAGGTCATAATCTTAATGCCATGTTTAACAGACACTGACGGGCCTATCTTCCTTTAACTTGTCTAATTTTTTTTAATCCATTTTCAGCTCACAGGGTCTTCTGCATCAGTAAGCTTCACAGTTTGTTCTTTGTTTTCCTTTTGAACTAGCTGCTTAAAAATATCATGAAATACCTTTTCATTTTTTGCTCTCAGAACTAGTAAATAATGACTTTCATATTTACCTATTGCATCTGCTGTGGCTGTAAGCAGGGGTCACTGTGAACAGTCCACTGCCTCTTATAAAACGCAGATATATACTGACTGTTTCATTTTACAAAATAATGTGTTTTCAACCCTTTTTGATTCTCCAATTCCCAGTCATGTTTTAGTGAAAGTCTTTGAGTCTAGGGCTCAGACACCCACTTGTTATGTTTCAATCATACTTGTACACTGGAATTATTTACACAAGCATCTGAGAACTGGGTCTTGGATTTAACTAAACTAAGTTGTTACCTCCCACATGATGTGCTTGTGTGAGTTCACATTTTATCTCAGTTCTTCTTCTTCTTCTTCCTCTTCCTCATCTTCCATTTCCTCTTCTGAGTCATCCTTCTTCTTTGAAGTGTTGCTGAATTCAAGGTTCCCTTCAATATCCAGTACCTGTAAGTGCTTTAGGTTTTGGAAGGTACTTTCTTTCAGTGCTCCAACTGCAATCTTATTAAACCTTTAAACAAAGAAAAAGGCCTTCCTGTTAAAATAAACCCATTTTTATATCGAACGCAGAAATGAGGAGACTAGGAGGAAAGCATTATGTAGAGTTACTGTAACTTACACTGACCCAAGTTACTCTAACTTTACGCTGACCCACAACAGCACTCTAGGAGTACTGACTCCTCTTGACAGAAAATGGAAGAGAAAGCAGGTACTAATTAGCAAGCAAGCAAATGCAGTGACTGAACAAAGTTTGGTCACAGCACTCTGTATCATCACAAAGGACCTTGCAGGAAAATACTGGGAAACATTATCTCCCACTGATTTCAAGTTCACTGACCAAGCTTTCAAAAAACTCCTACTTTCCTCTGCCCCAGCCCCTCTTCCCCCTTCTATAACTGTACTTTGCAAGGAAAAATCATAATATTGGAATTCCTCCCCCACAAATTCTTTCTCTTGCTATTCTGCTTTCTCCTTCCCAGAGAAGAAAGGCATCTGCTCCATAGCCCACATTTCAAAGTGTAACTTGCTTTTTCATGAGATTCTGTCATCCCTTCGTAGTTTAATTCTTCTCCCACAAAACTCAAAATTCTGGTACAAAGTATCCCTTTAGAAACAAAGCAACCTGCAATAATTTTTCATCTGTTACTTGGGTTTCCAAGAATGTAAATAAACTAATCTGCAATTTAAGAACCTCTCACACATACTGCTTGCTGTGTTACTCTCGAACATGCTTAAAATTGTATTCTGTCTAATATTCCAGATGTATATCATTGTTTCACAGCATCACAGTGATTAATAGCCTCCCATTAAGAAATACAACTTAGCTTGGGTGGAGTTGCCTCCTAAGTATGTTAGCAAAACAGTTTTGCAAATTCCTTCTTTCTCTTTATATAGAAATATAGAATGTGGTATGTGGTTTCTGGTTTGCATCCAAGCATTCACTAAAATCTCATAACTGTGAGCAGCTGAATAGACAGACTGCTCTAATTTACACCAGACTTTGCAATTTTATTTGCTTGGTATAGAATCATTCATCCAAAAAGGTATGATTCAGAACTACAAAACAGTTTAGTTGCATACAGACAAAATAAGGCCATATTTAGTCTTGTGCAGCAAGGCTTTTTGAACACAGCCATGGAATCAGCTTAATCACATGTTCTGTAGGGTTTCATAAATTACTTCTAAGAAATATTTTCAGCAATGTTCCATAAGATTAAAATTTAATATATTACTGGGACAGATTCTGGCTTCACTTCTTGTGGTACAAACCTCTGCTTAAATCAATTACATTACTTTGACTTTATATTATATGTAAAAAAGGTCAGTATCTGTCACCTATAAAAACAAGGTCCTGATCCAACTGACAGAGTAGGAAAAAAAAAACAGAAAAGCTTTCTAAACTTAGTTACATAATTGTCACAGCTGTAACTTGTCATCTGTTTCTGACAAGACTATCAAGGGAATGTGCACAACTTCAAGATTAGTCATACACGCCTCACTAGAGGGGGATTTTGTCAAAACCCAGGGCTAACAGACCCAGGCAAAGCTGTAGTCCTACAAGTGGACTGTAAACTTTTAGTTCAGAGCTGAATATTGGAATATGACTTAATGTTAAACATTAATTTCCCAGAATTTCTAACGTGCCTAAGTCATTCTAATAAGCACAGAAAGGACAAACTCTCCGAACAGAAAGAGCCTATTATGTGTATCCATGTATTTGCTGAGCAGGTGAACATAGTTTCATCATACATTACTATAAAACGAAGTTGGTTATTTAGGAAGTTAGGAATTTAAATACTTTCTAAAAAGGAAGCAATTACAGAGTGGGTAAAGAAGAAAAAATCTTGTGTGTTGAAGTGGGAACTTGACCTTACCTGAGGTAAATCCCCTTTATTTTGGGTGTGGATTCAAAAGCATTCTCTGAAACCGTTGTGATCTTGTTGTTCTGAAGATACAGATACTCTAGAGATTCTGGCAGGCCTGATGGGATAGAAGTCAGCTGGTTGCCAGCCATATCTAGTGACTGCAAGAAAGAGACAACAAGAGGTCAAATAAATAATTGTATTTAAATATCAGCAGCAGTCCAAAAAGAGATTTAAGTTTGACAACAAATAAGCTTCCAAAGGACGGCTGTGTACAACCCCCTCCCTCCCTCTGAAAGTTTATCCATTGGTTTTTATATATATATATATACACACACATAAGTCTATAAAAATACATATATATATGTATGGACTTATAAAAAAACTTAGTATAGTAACAGTGCAGAATTGAGATGTTTATGCAAAGCTTATCCAGGATTTGTTGTGTTTGAAAATCATCTGGAAACGGGCTCTATTCTTCATACGGTACTTTGGTGAGTCTGCTTCAGAACCTCTCCCTGCTGGCGAGCTCAGGAAAATGACAAACACCATGTGCAGAGTAGAAACTGTAAATTGTCAGCCATGCAGAAAGGCTCAGATTGAGTTCACGGTGGAAAACTGAAGTGATATTTACTGTGGTATAAACTAATTTAATCCACCTCCAATTTGCATCAAGGTAAGTGTGTCCATGACAATTCTGCTCTCTTACACTGCCATTTAGTGCCATGATTTCACACGAGACATCATGCTGTTTTATTTAGGAGTCCCAGCATTTAGGTGTCCTCAGGCTTTAGCCCATGCCTGCTTAAAGTAAATTAAAAGCAGACTGGGTTTCGGATATGCATGGGAATTCCTTGGAAGCTGCTACTGCAAACACTTCACTAGCTAAGGTTACATTATTTAGAGTTACACACAAAAACACATGGAAATACCATAACATGGACCAAGATATGAAGACATCAGGACTAAAGGGCATGATCATTTCTCAGGTGAATTTTAAGCAAGAAAATGGATCAAAATAAATGTTTTGTTATCCTGCATTGTAGCATTTTCATAGCACCAAGCTAACATACTAGTTACACGTTATTCAGAGCTACAATTCTGCAAATGATTGTCATGTTTTCGGTGTTTTTATTCTCCACATGATCCCAGCCTGGCAAACAATTATGTAAATGTCTTGCTTTGCAATTGCAGATAGTCTTCAGTGATTTCCATGGAAACAGTGTGGACTGAAGCGTATGCTAAGTACATGCACAATCAGGATCTTATGTGATGGTTATTTGTCAAATCCACTCCAGTGCACCAAGTCATAAACCAATTGCACAGTTAAGCCTTTAATGATAAAAAAAGATTCATATATACTATCATGGAAATAACTAACAAGTAATAACACAGGTCCAGAAAAAAAGCAACAGCCAAAAATGCACTGTTAGTTTAAGAGAATTCTAAGTATGCGCTATTATCTTAACCTTGTTTAATATGAACAGGGTTTACTGTGGGGTAGGTACAACTGAAGGGCCAATGTTTGATTCAGCAATGCGTTACTCTGGCTTGACACTGACTACAAGAGAGTGAGAGTAGAATAAAAGTAACGTGAAGTAGCTATGAATCAGGCCTTTTGAGAAGCAAAGCTTGTCATTCCAACCAACAACTAAAGCTGCCTAACGGATCTCATGACCAATTGTGTTTGAAAAACAAACAACCAAGGTGACTCTGCCTACATTTCATTAAGCTACTGCAGTGACACAATTCCAGCATCTATAATTCTCAACAGCATCTTCCTTCCAGACTACTTTTCATCTTAGATATATTTGCACGCAGGTGCGTATGTGCGCGCGCACACACACACGTATCACTGAGGAATCAAACAAATGCAAAATTTAATAATAATGCTATGGACCAAATCTGCAGCTGATGCAAACTAACGGCTTTACAGATACTCTTGCTGCATTGCTGATTTACATTAACTGAAAAACAAGCTATTGTTTATTCTCAGAAACAGCAGAAAAAGAAATGTTCACATATGTAAGTGTTTGGATTGTCTGAAAACATGCTGGGGGCCAGTATGACATGTGCTCCACGTCCCTTACCCGTGATCTGCTCTGAGATGTACAAACTTTGCCTGTACAGTGACCTAACCATATGCACCATAGATGGTTGCCATATGACATAGGTAATACCTTCTACTGCAGGAAACTGGCTGTTGCCTAAAAGGAAATGCAGACAAATCCTTCAGCCAGTGTAACAATTCTGAAAGGTCATTTTGCACAGCACAAATGTGATTGTTCCTGCCTGCCTTATGGTTTGTGTTTAACTTTCTCCAACAATTAAGCAAATGAGAAGACTACTGATTGAATCCAGACCTCCTAGCTGCTTCCAGGTGCCTTAGCCAGCTGAGCTGCTAAATCCTACAGCTTGGCCTGTCTGACTATAAGCTGATGTGGGGGCTTTGGGAATTAAGAGTGTTTTTGTTTATGCATTCCTTCCTCCTGCTGTCTCTCTTCAGAGTTGATTTTAAATCTTTTGGGAGACAAGCTATTTGAAAGGCATAATTTCAGTTTTAATGACAACATTCACTAATGTTTATCTGAAAATATAGTATGCAGTTAGGGTTCAGAAACAATGATGTCTTCACATTTCCCAGAATTTACAGTACATGGTAGACCATCAGCCTGGTCAGCAGTGGGAAGTGCCCACCTCTGGCACCACAGCATATCATTTCTACTCTAGAAACAGAAGATGTAGCACTTACAATGCAAGCCCAAAACATGAGGGCCAAGCACATCTAGCATTGATGCTACACAAATTAGCTTAGGCAGACACACGAGGACACCAGCATTACTAAAACAATTAGAGAAGGTGATGTTTCTACCTGAAGACTGCTGAGCTCCCTCCACGCTCTTGAATAAATGGAATTTACTTTCAGTTTATTGTTGCTCAAATACAGTTCCCGCAGCTTTGTCATCCCGGACAACGTCCCTTTTGGGATGATGCTTATCTCGTTCTCCTTCAGCTTCAGAATCTGCAAGTTCTTTGGAAAGCCAAAGGGCACCGTGTCGAGATTGTTTCCAGAAAGATCCAAGGACTTTAGTTGCCTCAGTTTACGGAAGGCCTCCCGATGGATCTGGGGACTTTTGAGCTTATTGTAACTCAGGTTCAGCTCTTCAAGGAAGTAAGTGGTAGCAAAGTCATTCCTGTTAATCTCAGAGATCTGGTTATGAAGGATCATAAGTGTTTTCACTCGCCGGGGCAGCCCACTGGGAATCCTTTCCAGCATGTTGTTGTACAGGTGGACAGTGTGCAGCTTCTTTAAGCCCTGGAAGGCTAACGGGTGAATACCTCGGGCTTTTAGTTTGTTATTGTGGAGCAGAAGGTACTCCAGGTTCTTAATTTGGGTCAAGACATCTCTGCCAATCACCTTAATTGCATTCTTCTCCAGGTGGAGGAGGACGATGTTTCGAGGTAAACCACTTGGGATTTGTGAGAGGTTATTGCTGGACAAATCCAGATATTCAAGACTAGATAATTTCCTTGGGAAAGCAGGAAAGAAAACACTCTCCATTTAGATTCTGCAAGATGGAACAATAACCAACTTCCCCTGTGATTTTAGAATCTTTGCTTTAGAGTCTTTCTCCCAGCACAGCTCCTGTTATTGCCCTTTTTTGTCCCATGATATGATTGATGTGGACAGCAAAACAAGGGGCTTCCATAGTGCTATTAGGGATTTGGACTAGGTGCTGCCATTGCTCCCCAGCAAGAGAACCTGCTAGAGGCCACAGACATCCAAACTGCCACCAGGCTGGGACCTGAGATCAGTCTTGTGGTCTCTCATTTGACACCACAGGTAGCAACGCATGAGCAACTTCGGCGAATAAATACCACAAGAAAGATGCCATGGGAGCACCATTAGAACACAGAATTTAGCACTTGGTTTCACAGGAACGTAGCCTGAGCATGAGCAATTTCTGTCTCTCTGAAAGTGCATCTTGAAACTGAAAAGCAGGACTGCTTTTTAGATGATGAAGTATTACTCTGATGAAAAGCAGAAATGCTAATTCAGTGTCCTAGGCTAAGGTAGTGAACTTCTCCTGACCCTCCAGCATTATGGAAGTGAGTCAGTGCTAGAGCTGCTTTGTGTAAGCTACTGAATCTGGATTCCACGGACTCAGTTAAAGCTAAAATAAATCCTCAGACCAGCCACTTATACCAACTGTATGTGGATCAATGGTATTATATGCCAGGACTGAGGAGCCCTCCATTCCTTTGTATTTCAAGTCAGTTTCTCTGTTCAAATGAGAATGTGCATGGCACTACATAACCCACTGCAGATGACTAGAAAGTTTTCAGGAAATGCAAGAACTAATGCATTACAGACATTACTTACTGGTTACTATACTGCTATTCACAGCCATTCAAGCATGCTCTGAATGAGCAAATATACTCTCTGGGTAAAGCACTTCATCGCTGCAAGTTGTAACGCTTCCCCAGCTTGGGTACCTCCCAATAGCACTATGCTGTGCTCTACAGGCAATATCACAAGAGCAAGGAGCAATATCCACCCCCTCTGCCAACTGTGACTGGTGCCTTAGCTACAGCCACTGTACTCTGTTCATCAAATTCTACACAGAAATGATATGTCTAACATGATCTGGAGGCGGACACAATACAGCGATGGTAAATTACTAAGGGAGGTTTCTGGGAGTGGGATGCGGAAAGGGAAAGCACAGTTTGATACATTTTCATGTCTGGAGATCAGAAAATTTTACAGAATTAAGTTATGGGCAGGACAGATTATGTGGTCTGGATTTTCAGGTAGAACAAGGGCAGCACTCAGTGCAAGCAGAGACACAAATGTTAACTTTTTGAAGTGCTAAGTCCCAGGCTAAATTTAGGACAGCCAAAGGCTATTTCTGTTGCACCAGTTTGTAGCAAAGCTTTTGCAGCCATCTGGCTATTGCGCAGCACCATTGCATCCCCTCCTACTCCAGCAATCCATCTGCACTGGGGTACATCTGTGCCAGATGAATTCACAACCGTGTGGCTGTGGCTGTGGCTGTGAAGTCACCTTCACAGAAACACAGAAGTGGCTTCAGTGAAGATGAAGGTCCAGCCTTAACGTCCAGTGAACTGCCCTTGAAACTGGAAAGTCCCAAATAACGTCACTTTTGACTGGTTTGGAAGAACAGAGACCAGGTTTCAACATCGTTCTAGGCGGCCTTTTCCAAGAAGGCACTTAGTACCTGGTGTGATTGGGTCTGTGGCAAACAGGGAGTGGTGCAGTCTGATGTTCAGTGTTGTGTCTTTTGTATAAAAGTACTCTACATGTGAATTCAAACCACTCACCCAGAACTTTGCTTTTGAATGGCAGCATCTGAATCTAAGTCTTTTCATATAGACTTAGCAGAGAAATGCATAACATCGTGCAGCTTTTAATAAACGTACTTTTTAAGAGGTACTTTTTTAGTAGATATAGTACTGTATTAGCAGAGATCAACAGACACAAACAGAGGTGCAAGCTGCAGATCCCAGTCTCACCAGAAGGTTTCGTTATCCATTCCTTCATTAGTCAAGTAGTTATTTTGTAAATACAGCTCCCGCAGACCTGTAAGTTCACTGAAGGCTCCTTTAGGAATCTTCTCTAGCTTGTTGTTCTAGAGTGACCAGAAGCACAAAGCACATTATTTGGCATGAAACAACATAGGACATTCAGGTTCTGCTCAACTAACACCAGGCAATTAAATTTAAAAAGGGCTAGACATAAGATATTTCAGGGGGCATTATAACTCTGCTTAGGAAAAATACTAGACTGAAATATTACAACATATTTTTATTGATTCCCCATGGAATCTTTAGGCTAAGGAGTTTGCATTTGCCCCCGCGCTGGACAGTTTTATTTTGTATTCTTAGTCCTTCCACTTATGTACAAATGTATAATGTAATCTAGGTGACTACCTCTGGAGTGCACTCAAAATTTCCCAATTTTCTAAGACAGATTTCACCATAAAGAAGAATTAGGCTGGAAACTAGGAACCAGCCATCCTTCCAGCATTAATGGCTGGAACTGTACCATCCAAATGGTACAGTTCCTGTAATGCAGATTCCAAAATAATTACTCCTGTTGCCTTAGTATGGCTTTGGAGTAGCCAGCAGGCAGACACAAACAAAATATAAAACTAAATTCCACTTAGAAATTCCATACAGGAACTGTAGGAATTATATTTATATATGAAATATATAAAACACTAGGAATTATAAAAAGATATATGAAACACTGGCACGTAATTTGTTCAACTTCCCACAATTCACATATACACAATAATGTAACAGACAGGCTGGACTAGATTTATGTGCCAACTAATATAAAGTGGATACCACAAAGAGGTTTGTCTGAGTGTCTCAATGAATACTGAAAGATTAAAAAAGATCTGTCACATCTAAAGTACACCTTTTGGACACTTTTGGTCCACTACTGGCTGTCTCTCATTTCTCATTGTCCTGTTTGTTTCCCAAAATATCAAGGTAAATGTTATTGCTGACAGGCAGTGCATTTGAAAACAAAATGCTCATTTGTCTCTTTGCCCTTAACACAACTGGTGACAGCAGGGGAGGATACGAGTTTAAAGTGTAGTCCTGGAAGCCTGAGATCCCTTTGGGAGATAATGATTACCCATAAATGGCAATAAAATGCAGGGGAATAGTAACTTCACACTTTGCAGAGAAATTCCAGCAATTTAAAGGATCAGACTGTTTGCCTTCTTTACTTTTCTTCAAGCTGGAGAAGCCTGCTTTCTAGAAGACTTCAATGGGAATTAGCGGTGAAACCTTCAAGGGAAAAGAAAGCTGGGAGGCAACACAGAACTGCCTAAGTCCAGGGGCTGATAACAGACTCCAGTTTACGCACGTCCAAGGAGCTGTCAACACTAGGAACAAGCAGAACCAGGATTCCCCACCACTGCAGCTCTCTCATTGTTAACAAGGCTGAGATCTTTAGCACAGACATGATGAAGTGTTTTTATCGAAATCAGATGACACAGAATTAAAAATGCTGGAGACTAGTTAATACCACAACTTCTGCTATTGCACTACTGCTGGAGAAGTCGTAGCAGTAAAGAATCACCGATCCAAACTTGCTCTGTGTTGCCTGAATTGCCAGTTCAGTAGCAAACAAAAACCACTGAAGCTAGGAAACAGTAGTCTATGTGAAATGAGTTAGTGAGCAAAGCCAGTACATAGTGCGTAAGCAGCTGTCAGGAAAAACAGCATCCTCCGTGGCAAACTTAACGGGGAGGCCAGTCACTGGATGGCCATGGAGAATGATCTACCTTCTTGTACTAATATGTATTAATACCATTATATGCAGGGAAGAGACCGACAATGCTACCACACAAGCATTTGCACTACATTCCCCTGAAAACACAGAAAAGCATTTTTGTCCCCTGTGAACACTTCGGTGTTTTGCAAAACCACACTGTTACTTATGAACAAAACAGTAAGGACATGGGAGACAGCTACTGTTGAGGATATAGCAGACAAGACATACAAAGGGCCTGGGAATGTTTTCAAGTGCACTGAAATGGCTTGGCCGTGTGGTTTGAATCCCATACAAACACAGTATTTTGTCACAGTCATAAAGGAATATGAAACCTTGTTCTCGTTACCTTTAAGTGTAATTTATATAGTGCTGGAGGGAGATTCTTTGGAACATACTTCAAGAAATTGCTGGACATGATGAGTATCTCCACATTATCAGAGCCATTGAACATATTATCAGGTAACCCAGCATCTGAAAGTTTGTTGTTATGAAGATACACAGATCTGTTGGAAGGAGAAAAAAGACGAAGTTAAACAGATAGTGAGATCTGGGGGTTTTTGTTTACCAAGAGAAAGCTGTTTACAAACTATGTTTCAATCTTCTTTCCTTGAGATAATCAGATTAATTTTAAAATGTGCCCTTTAATTTAGCGAGAGATATAGATGCAACACCAAATGGTTGGTCCAAATACTCTCTGAAATTTAGGTCTATTCAAAATCCAAACCTGCAAATACAAATTTCACAAGTAGCTTTATCTTCTTAACAAGAAGCTGCATGCAAGTCTGGGATTGTGCAGTGCTTTGAAACAAAGAACATTGGTGTTGTAGCCTTACTCAAGAGGGTTAGAATTCATATCTAATTAATAGATATTCCCCCAATTTTAACTTCTATTTAGAATCAAATCTGGGCTTCTTGGGCTTGCAAAATCAAGGTGTAGATCTCTTAAGAAAGGGCTGTCTCTCACCCCTCCATTCTTTCTGCTTCTATGAAGGCTGGAAATACCCCAGGAAACAGTTTCTCTCCTACTCCTACAACTCAGAAAGGCATAGAGCACTGATAGAAAGACAGAGCAGATTTACTTAACCTGGAAGAATTTGTTTTTTCATGAACCTTAGGGATTGAGAGAAAGTGGGTTTCTTATTTTCCCTTTGCCCTTCCTAATTTTAATGTTTAATATTCACAGAAGAGTTTCTCCAATCAGATTTTTTTAAAACAGATTAATTCTTTCTTACACAGGTTTTAATTCTGTATAAAACAATTGACCCCTATGAAGTTATCCCTGCTTTTCATTGGCTTAACTGCTAAATGAATTCATTTGACTTCTTCTTAACAAAAGAAATTGTAGGATTTTACTGACTTTGATTACCCCTTCCTTTCCTGTGTGTACCATAAGATGCAGCAGGTAGCTAAAATTGTAGAGACAGGTTAAAACTGCAAAAGAGCACAGTGTCAGAGTATGCTTTTTTAACTTGTTCTTGGATTTTCTACCAGTTGCAGAGAACTTGGCAATATCTTTCTGTAAGGAAGGAAAGGGTCAGTATGGAAACACAATTGTGTGACCACACACTCCAGGGAGTTCAGAGCCACACTGACAATATTGTTCCCCCTGCATGGTCAGCTGTACTTTTATCTCACAAATATTTGCCTTTCTGAAAACCTTGCTTTCCAAATAATCAGTCTGAGACCATGAACTCTGCTGGGGGCAAATAAACCAACTGAAATAACTGTATTAGGATTTTATATCAGCAGTCTCAGAAATCAATGAGTTACTATTCTGATTTACATTAGTGTTGGTATAGTAGAGTGTGAAAATCACTTCAGAAGAGTGCAAGAATTTTAATATGAAATCAAAACACAGCAGCTTCTGCAACTCAGATTAAGGAAGAACAGATGTATACATCTAGCTTCTTTCATGATGAGATATTGCCAGAAATCACTGACTGGCTCAGCCTTTTCAGCTACCAAGAGCCTAAGAGACTAAAGACCTAGTAAGTACAGAGTAGCTTCAGCTCTCAAGGAATTCAGTGGGAACTGAGAGTTCTTCAGTTCATCACACAACTGGGCTCTAGGAGCTCAACTGGGTCAGCTATTATTAACTGCTTCCAAACTTGGATGCGTAAATTGCTACAAAACAGAGTTTGAGATGTCTTTGCAGGATTTACATGCTGCAGTGTCTGTCTAGATTACTCAAAGTGCCTTTGGAAAAGACCATATCCCACAGCAGGTGGTCTACACGCATCTGAATTTGAGATGGGCCAATGTGCTGCACTGGATGCAGCTGAGAAAATCACCACCTGAAACGAGCAGAGAGACCTTTGAAACCTGATCTGGGGGTATGAACCACTTCTGAAGGTGCTGAAGTGCTTAGCTTTAATATAGTTGAGTTATACTCAACTGCACTGAGTACTGTACTCTCAACCTGATTCTATTTTTTTTAATGAATGGACTATAATGAAACTAGGAGTTTCTAAACAGTTAATCTCCATTTTGAGAAACCAAGGCTGTTCCTTTCAACTCATAACTGATACACAAATAAAATGGAGACAATTTAATTTTTTATATATGCAAAAGCATCTGGCAGCTAGTAAATGCCCTTGGAATGTGTTTGTCTGAGAGATTATTTGATCTTTCATGCTGAGAATAACAAATAGTCAGCTTCTTTCCAAAAAACACAAGTAGGTAATAACATGGTTTAGTCAGATAGTTTCTTATCTCTCACCAACTGCCTCCAAGCAGTGGCAGAACACTATTATTGTTTTACTTCCCCATCCCTTACCTCAAGTTTGGTTTCTGTCCAAATGTTAGCCCATATATCTTAGTGAGATAATTGGCTGCAAAATCTGCACTTATCAAGGTATTCGGTAGGAACTTCGGAGCCACCGTTAGCTGTAAAAGAAATATACAGGGGAATTCCAATTAAATGCAACTAATCTTTTAACCAAGTGTTAAACCAGAAACAAAACACTTGCAAATCTGTTTTCTCTAAACAGGCAAAAATAAATGAAACTGAACGTAGATTGCATGAATGAAAACAAATTGTCCTTACTCACTAATCTCTGCAGGAAGGAGACAGACTTTTGCTCCAAGATATGTGAATGTTTGTTTTGGTTGGAAGAGTCCTGTCTCTTTTTGGTGGAAGAAATCAAGAAATTGTTATTCAGAGAGCAAACACATTGATTATTATTGTTTCTAATTCCTCAGTCTGCTGTGCCAAAAAAAATACGACCCACCTCACAGAAAGTATACAGAAAGTATTTGGGGGCGGGGAAGTGACACTTCATAGGTCTGTTCCAATATTGCATCCATTTTTGATGATCTTTTCAACAGAGGATTCACGTAACCAAAGGACAGGGATGCTTCTGAGCCAAATGATGGAATATCAAATGGGACTTCAAAGCTAAGACCTATTGCACAGTGATACTTTGTTCACTGAACAAGTGACGTATCAGAAACAAAATACAGAAAGGTCCTGTCTCCAAAACTATAGTTGACAAGAGGTATAGGATTTGGTGTGTTTGCTCTTGGCCTATTGCTATTTCTATCAATTATTTGAAAAAATAATGCTAGGAACGTCTGCATCTGAACAAAAATTGGTGCAGTGAAAACTAATGATTGAAAAAGCTCAGTTTTACAGAGCATCCAGATAATACAACAGCTAGGTTCACTGAGTGACTGCTAATAGCCAAGTCATTCACCTAGAAATCAAGAATACAGGTGAAGTACAGGCTGGAGGACAGTTTTCTGGAAAGCATAAACCCAGAAGATTTATGCATCAAGCTTAAGCCCTTGGGAAACAAATTCTTAACATGGTGCTGTAGTAGATATGTTGAGTACATATGCAGAAGATTACTGAATTGCAGTAGGCAGGTGCCACCACCCTGGTTACAGATGTTAACTGCTAACGAGACCACTCTTACAATAGTTTATGTACACTATGAGAGAACATCTTTTCTAGGGAGATACTGAAGTCTTTGTTATCTAAAGCTTTGAGATCAGGATGGGAAACTCTGGGCAATGGAAGAGATCTGCCTTCTAGCTTGAAGTTCTTTGACTCTGTAAAGCTTCTTCCTCACAGCACTGTTGTATGAAAGAGGACCGAGTCCTTACAGCCAGCTAGGCACAGTAAGACTCACATGATGAGAAAACATATTCTTCAAATTTCTATTACAATAAAACTGCAATTGGTTATTAATAATAATGTAAAACCAAAAATATTTAAAAGATGAACAATGTGTGAGAGAACAGGCACTTTACTGGAGATCAGCCTAACCCAAGCCTTCAACTCTGTATTTACCTAAAGGGTGCCTAGATCTCTCTCTACTGGTTTGTCAAGTGTGCATTGGTGGACTATATCTATGAATTTGCAATTTACTGGACTCACAATACAGTCCTATTTTTTAAAAGATGAAAGAACATTATTTACTGCTTTTTGTTTCCACCTGTGCCAAAACCTCCATCCTTAAGCCGTCTTAAAAGTTTAATGGTCACAAACACAGGAAAGATCTTCTTCACAGATCACACTCCTATCAGTATTTCCAGATAGTACGTAAGGAGTGGAAATAGGCATTTTACGTATTAGTACAGTTGCCACAGCACTGCTCTTGGCTTTACCGGTAATCTCTCACCTCCTGACCTGGGAGATACGGTATCAGGGAGTGGATAAAGGCACTCATCTCTGACTAGGAAGATCTGACAGTGCCTGAGAAAGAAATAAGTTTCTACCCTAACATAATATTGAGAATTCAGACACAGGAAACAGACTTAATCACTTTCATACATGGTGGCACATTAGAGCTTTTCTCCTGAAACATGGTCTATTAGGTCATAACTTTTATACAAAACAAAGGGCATGGCTCAGGCATGTGAAACGAAAGCCATCAGAACCACAAGAAAGAGGAAAGAGAAGTTTCATCCAAAAAGAGTTTTCACTTGCTCAGGACTTTGCTTTGGCATTTCAGCACTTAGTCATGAGACTAACTGATCTCCATGGGTTGAGGGCTTGAAGGATTCATGCTGGATTGTTCTAACTGTTAGCAAAAATAAAGTTGACTGAGTAGCTCTGTCTAGTATATTGCCTAGTAAGTAGCAATCTGCATTTCTCCAGCTGCAACTCTCTTGCAGCTTTACTGCTGGATCTTCCTTTCCATATGCCAGGTAGTGTTTCTCCATTGTTAACTAATGAGTTAACCAATGAACTCAGAAGGATTATACAAAAGTTATTACCAGGTTTGGAACAACTTTTCTTGCTTATAACAAGCTTTGGTGTAAACAAAAGCACCGAATCCAGGTGAATCCCATATCACTTTGGGGCTACTGGGAAATGTTAAGACCTAACACCAAAATCACCATCTTATAGTAAATAATAATGATGGCTTAGGACCTGATCTACAGTTTGACGGAAGAGATTTCTGTTATTAACAAGGCTTACTGTGGATACTACGTGATAGGTACAAATTATGAGAGTGGAATGAAAAATTAAAAAGAAAACTGCAGCATCCATTCTTTACTTGAAGTACTTGCTACTCATAAGCCACAGAAGGCTTTTAGCCTATTATGGTACTTCTTTTTTCCGACCAACTATGCTAGTTTAATGACAGATAATTTAGCTACGTCTGATGGGATCAGAATTGAAGATAAAGCAGCATTAAGGTAATCCATACAACAAGAAGCAAACTACCAGCAAATCCCTGCTCTCCTCCAGACACCACAGTTACTTGATCTGCAGTGTTTCCTGCTGGAGAGTGGATGCAGTTTGAAGCCAATCTGGTTTGTCCTGGCTTGTGATTTATAAAGAAATGTGTTATTTCTGTGAGTCCACAACTTCTCACTATAACTAGTTCTGACATTCGCTGATGTTTGCATTTTCTTTTGGGATCTTTTTCTCTCTGCAGTAAAGCCAGAAAAACCAAACACTTTGTTTTGTCACACAGGGAAAATTGGAGTGCAAAGTTCTGGAATATTAGTCACAGTCTGGCTTGTTCTTTTTTATGGAGTTATTAACTGCCAAGATTGTTATATGGAAATGGTGCTTGAAAGGGAGAAAAGAACACAGTGTTACTGCACTAAGGAATGGGTTCTATTCTCAATCACTCCGGACAGAAATCTATGGAGTGATTCTGGATATGTCTTGGCCTGACTGAAACCTGAATGTGGCCACATGTATATAAACAAAACATCAAAAGGTCACGGATTTTAGGAGGATAATAATATATATATATAGGCATGCATATAAATATATATATATGTAAAGAAGTGAAAGGGAGGGATGGAAGGGCAGGGTTTTTGTAGACAAAAGAAGCTCTGCCTGATGTTTTAACTTATATTTTTCTGTGGCATGCCAGTGTCTTCTGTAGCAAATATTTGTGGACGATCACTAGGGATAAAGAAAGCCATAATGGGAATCACCCAGACGTATGGGGTATGTGAGAAGTTATTTTGTTTCCTAGCCTTGGCAGGAAAGACATGCTGCTGTCATGACATCCAACTTGGGTCATTAATAGGAAAGCACCTAGGATCTTCTCCTTTAAAAAAGAAATTCAGCTCCTATCACAGCAGCTAAAAGAATAAATTCATACTTGCGCAGTTTCACTGTGTGTGGGTATCCCCCCACATCAAACCTAATAAGAATGGAAGTCAGGGAAAACTGGATAGCTTTTTTACAGATTTTAGTGTCTCAAACACAGGTATTAGGATGCATTTGTTCACAAATTTTTCAGCCAGCCTCATCTGATGAGATACGCAGCATTTCACATCATTACCCCACAGCATGTTTGCACACAGGCAGCTACCAAATCTGCATGTAGCTGATCCAAAGCCTACTGAAGACAGTGGTAATTTGTAAATGCAGGGGGTCTCTGTACCTCCCTACACACACAAGGGAAACCTTTCACCCATTGCACAAATAAATAAGTGTTCAAAATATACCAGCACGTGTACCCTCTAATTTTTTAGCATACTAACTGACTGTCTTGACCTTAGATGAACCTGCATTAGAATATCACTTTAGCACAATTTTACTTATGTAGGATATATATTTTAAAAGGATTGAAGACTTGCTTGTTTAACTTTCAGAAACCAATCAGAGAAGAACTCTGAAAGCCTTGTGAGCCTCTCACCTTATTGTTTGCCAGGTACAGGTAGTTCAGGTTCTCCAGATGCTCAAATGCTTCCTCTGGCAACCCTTGAAAACAGGAATAACTAATCAGTGACACTGGTACCTTATTGCCTCTCTGAGTGAAAATACCCGAGGGTAGCTTTCTCTCTCAGATAATACCTTTAATGTGAGATTTAAATATTTTTCATTGCCACTGAAACAATCTCAGACCTATTGTTGTCTTTGGGGTTTTTTTTAAATTAAAAAAAAAAAAACAGGCCACAGACTGTTAAGAGCAATGGAAGACCATTAAAAATCCCAAGCATGCAAGGGCAGCCCCACTGGCAAGGGTAAGGTACAGAGCTGTGTAGACTTGCTGTACAGCTGATTATCGGCGCTCGCAGCAACCATGCTATCTGAGAAGTTTCTTTTGTCGTTTGCTCATGAATCTGCAAATTGTTTTTCTTGGAAGGACATAATCTCAGGTTGTTTAATGATCAGATCAATTTTATCTATGACCATGACGTTGCCAAAATAACACCAGTATCCGCATCTCATAACTCTTCTCTTGTTCTGCTCTCCCACAATCCAGATAGCCATGCAGTAACCAGCTCAGAGAGCTGATCCAACTCGGAGCTTACCCTCCCCCAATAATTAATATTTTTCAGCTGAATCACTCCATATCCAGCTGATCACACAAGCACAATTGCTGTCACAATGGAAAGGCTGCAAATAACATTTTCACCTGGCACTTAGATAACCGTAAGTCAAAGGTGAAGCTATTTCCCACGTCAAAACATTGGAAACTCAGGGCTGCACTGGAGCTTGTGGAACATCAAGCCCCAAACGTAATAATGTCAAAGTCTGAATCTATTAAGCACAACCTTCCTTCTGCTATGTAAGAGTGATATCGTTTGGGACCATGCATAATATGCCCACATTCTCAGTAAAGGTTGCTCTGTATCATTGGAATAAGGATAGTGACAGCATTCAGAACAACTGGGTGACACTAGTTAACATAATAATTACATCTTTTGTATCGCATATCCTCCTCCCTTACTATTTACTCCAACTGCTCTGCTTCTTTTGCTTTCCTTACTGACCCCTTGTCCAATTTGCTTACAAATATCTAAAGGGTGGGTTGAAGGAGGATGGAGCCAGACTCTTCTCGGTGGTTCCCAGTGACAGGACGAGGGGCAACGGGCACAAGTTGGAACATAGGAAGTTCCGTTCCAACACACGGAAAAACTTCTTTACAGTTAGGGTGACAGAGCACTGGCACAGGCTGCCCAGGGAGGTTGTGGAGTCCCCTTCTGTGGAGATTTTCAAGACCCGCCTGGATGCAGTCCTGAGTAATGTGCTCTGGGCAATCCTGCTTTGGCAGGGGAGTTGGACTAGATGATCTCTAGAGGTCCCTTCCAACTCTGAAAATTCTGTGATTCTGTGATTTCTCTAATAAGCATATGACTTAGCAAGCGAAATCTGCCTACAAAAATCAAAACAGTTTTAGAAAGGCAGAAATTGTCTTATTTGTAATATATATTATTTATTTTAAATTCAACAAGGACTGAACAGAACTAAACTGCACTAACTGACTGACTAGACTGAACTAAACAAATGGATTAAGAAACAAGGTCAGTCAGAAGGAAATCATTCAGCATGTAGACATTTCTGGTTCTCAAGTGCATTGCATTGATGTGCCTGTGGGACCAGAGGGAGTTTCCTGGATGAGAAGATCTCACGCCACAGTACGCAGTGCTGCTGCCAGGTCTCCTCCACTGGTTCAGTAAGGCTGCATTCTTATACACTGAGTATTATGTTTCAGATGATAAAGTGCCTCCATGATCTGTGTGATGGCCAAAGGAGTGAGGTTTATAGCTAACCACTCCAACCTAGTCAGTCCATCAGTCCTTCTGGCTTTCCTTATCAGCTGTCGCCGGTCTAACTGCACAAGCTGGTGTTGCGGAGGCACAGGCTCTGTCCACTTCATGGCTCTGCCAGCTTACCTTTTGAAGTTAGCCTGTTGTTTTGCAAATTGAGAGTTTCCAGTCTGTAAAGACGAGCAAGCTCTTCTGGAAAGATTTCTTCTATCTGGTTATTCTAAGAAAATGGAGAGTATTAATCATCAGCAAAGTAATCCAAGAAGGATCCCAATAAACCCAGACCGTGAACTCCAATAAAATTTGGAAATAAACCCACCATGTCAAATCATTGTCAACAGGCTTCTCTCTGTAATGAGCCAAGCTCAGATCTCAAAACCAACGCTTCCAAACCCAGCAGCATTTGAAGACCTGAACCAAGTTCTGTAGCTTGTGCTCATCTCCAGAAATATCCGGCTCATGCACTGGTAGCGCACTGAGTGTGATTATGCCTGGCAAGGCCTATGATCCATCTGCCACAGCCAAACCTCGTAGCTGCAGCAACGCATTTGCAACAAGGCTGGCAGTGTGGATTTCCAAGTTTATTACTTCTGTTATTTACATGTTGTGTTAAAAACAACTCATCATGAGCAGGGAGAGTCAAACTGGGCTCACTTTCTCTGGTTTTACTGTCAGGGGCGACTGCCATGAGATTCTCATTAACATGCTGACTAACATTTAGACCATTAATAAGTGATTCTAGTGTTTTAGCATCTAGGGGACCAGTCAAGGACCCACTGGGCTGGAAGCCAGGCCAACACACAGAAAGTGACAGCTGCTGCTCCAAAAAGCTTCTTTGCTTTTGGCAGTAGAGGCGGGAGCCATGGCTAGCACACGCCTGGGACAGCTCTGCTGAGGAAGGTGCCAGCTTACATTACGGTTGTTGTAACTGTGCTGCACTTGGATGGAAAGCTCTGAGCAAAATCTGCAATTTATCCACTGAACAGAGTTGGCAAATGGGAGCAATAAACAAAAAAGCAGCTGGTTACGGGCCAAAGAAGCATTACGGAGAAGCCTGGAACCACTGCCACTGCTCAGAGGAGGAACAGCCATGGGGCTGCCACGCTCCATCCTCAGGTGTCGGAGCACAGGCAGGGAAAGGACCCCAGCGCTGGTCGCAGGGATCGATTAACTAAAAGCAGAGCATGGAAACCTGCAGACAGTCTGAGACGGACCGCTGCTTCCACCTGAAGCTTGAATCTCGCATCATCACATGCCCTTGTCCTGACAAGAAGTGACTTCTCTGCCGCATAACTATGTCCTGCAGGCATGACATTCGTTTCCTGGGTAAAATGATCCAAGAGTCTCTCGGTGGCCCAGCAAGTGCAGCACCAGCTGTCTGCACGTCACAGGCAATGGGACTCAGCGCGAGGGACGGCTTCAGCCATGTTTCCCCTGCTCCTTGCTGAGGGAGAGGGCTGGAGGGCGACGGGACTCTGGGGGACACTGGCTGGGCCCGTGTCTGGACTGGTACACCATGTTTACAACTCTTTAGCTAATGCGTAGTGCTGCCAGAAAACTTCTCGTTAATGAAGTAATTTAGCCCATGCTCTTCAAAGACACCTCAAAACGAAAGGCCTTCACCAGAAACATTATTGCTTTGGACAAAAATTCTTCTCCTGGAGCCGGGGAGAGAATAGGGAGAAAAATTTCGTGTCTTTTTCCCCCTCACCGGGTCTGTGGGGAAGAGAATCGAGGCCGAGGTCTGCGCGGGAGCGCTGGGCCCGCCGCACCCCCGCTCCCGAGGCGAGGCCGAGGAGCCGCCGCAGGAGGCGGGAAGGAGCGGGCTCAGGCGAGGGCTCAGGCGAGGGCAGGGGCCTCCGCGCCCCGGGGGGACCCCGCAGGCGGCCGCGGCTTGCGGCAGCCGGGTG
>VUYV01000057.1:1057350-1090936 GCA_008711295.1 Anarhynchus alexandrinus | reverse complement strand
CCAGGAGCCCCAGCGCCAGCAGCGCCCGGCCGCCGGCCGGCATCGCCCCTGGAAGCCGAGAGCACGGCAAGGGGTCAGGGCAGGCCCCGGCGGCAGGGGCGGCAGCGCCGGGCCGAGCCCCCCACACCTCCCACCCCGGGAGCCCCCAGCGTTCCCGCTTTCCCTGGGTGCCTTCACCTCCCCTCAAGGCTCTTTGGAGACTGGGATGCGACCCCCGGCGCTGCCCCTTCGGCCTGACCCGCCAGCGGGTCCCCGCCGGCCTGGCAGCATCCCCTGACTCCTCACGTTATTATTTATTGCATTTTTTCGTATTGAGAAACGCCAGATGATCCTGGAGATTTATAGAGGAGGTTATGCAATGTTATTTCTATGTAACTGTTGGTCGTACTGTTCCTCACGTTTCTGCATAGGGAAGAAACTTCTGGTTAACGTAACCAAGGTATGCCGGAACGGAGAGACTGGGGCTGCCAGGATGCTTCTCGAGGGGCTGCTTCACATGCATCAAACAATAACAAAATCTCATGGCTACTGAAAACAAAACGGGCTTCCTATTGATTTTGGACAGCGCTGATCTGAACCTTAGAGGCCTGGCTAATGTTCAGCTTTTATCTTTCTGGCAGCAGGTTAAAATAATTGAAACAGAAGTTGAATATCTACCGGACAGGCCAGCTGGCCCTAATCCAGTCCCCTCGGTCTCGTTTGTTGCCCTTCTCAGATTGCACACGTAATGATTTGCAGTGAGGGCTGGTAATGGCTTGTCTTTTATCCGTTCGGCGATTCTTCGCAGAAGTATTTGACAGTGATGAGAAAATCTTATTTAGGCTGGTATTTAAGGTGAAAAAGCACAATGGATTCATGACCTTAATATGAAATAAGTACTCTGTTCACCTCTGCCAGCCCAGGTTCCTGCTTTACAGTGGAAAAAAGGACCTCCCAGAGCCAGACTGGCAGCTGTCAGAACTGGCTTTGCACCAGCTGAAACTCTCTCTGGGGCTCTCACAGACTTTGGGTGCTTGGGAAGCATTGGAGAGATCCTGTTCTCAGTCATAGTCATGAAAATCTTAAATAATTTCTTTAAACACTGACTTATACTTGAAGAAATAGGAGAAGGTGGGACTACAGGACACAGCATCCCAAGACATGGATGGTTTTACTTTGGTCCTGCTCTTTGCTACCAACACATTGGGTGGTTTTAAGCATTTAACATTGGTTGCTTGATCCCTCTTCCCCCTGCTCCACTATTCCACAGCTTCCATATCTGTAAAAGCTGAATATAATGAAATTAATCTCCTTTATAAAGCATTCCAGAGATCAGATGGTGTTCCTTATATGGCAGCTAGATATTAGTAGTGAGATCAAAATTGGCCATATGAGTATGCCAACAGTGGATTAGTACAATCCTTAGTATTTGGTGACCTAATCTCAGAAAATATTCCAGAAATCTTAGAGAAAATAATCTCAAAAAATATTCTCAGAAACTATATCAGATCTCTAACAAAGTATTTTTCCTACGTATCAGCTTACTGTTATAGAGACTTAAAAAAGAAATGAAAGAAAAAAAAACTTGTTACATGCAGGTTACAATCAGCCCTGCTGTAACAATACCAACACTGTTCCCACAGCACACAGTTACATCACGGTTGGTATTGGGCTCTATAGATTTGCAACATGCTGACTTTTCCACATATATGGCTGAAAAGATGTTAAAAAATTAACATGCACACTAAAATTTCTGAGGCAATCTCACCCCGTTGTAATCAATATGCATGCTTCTGCTACAATGCCTTTGAAGTGAATGTTGCTCTGGTGCCACAGGGAGACACTCTGGATACAGAAACATCTGCTTACATCTGGAGCACAGGCAGTAAAACCAGGCATGATTTTGATTTTCTTTTACTTCAAAGAATGTCTGAAGTAACTCACTCGATTTAAACTCATTCTCGTGGGCCTGATCCAAAGCCTTATTAAGAAACCTTATTAAAGGAGTGGCTCAAACCCCTCTAGAAAGACCCCTCTTCCCTTGCTGTTAGTGGGCTTGGGATCAGGTCCTTCCACCCAAAGACTGAAGATGCACTGAAACCAGCTCAGGGTTTTCTGTGGTTGCATCTTTCTGAGGACAGACAGAACAGCCACTGATTTCTGCGCTTTGCTGCCACACAGCACCAGAGGCAGAGTGCCACAAAAGGTACAGTCTCAAGAAGTAAGCTGAAGTTTCAGGAGTTACTGTATGCTTCTCAGTGATTACAGTTACCTCAATAAACAACAGAACCATATTCAGAATATCTCATCTCTATGTATTATGCTCCACACACATTCTCACAGGACACACACACAGATGGAAAAGCATTGTCTCCTTCATTATCAACAGGTTAACTGAGTTTGTTACTTACATTTAATATCCTTTCTAAAAGCTGCAGCTGGAAGGCAGGCTGCTGGATGTTGTCTGACAACCCAACATTTTAAAAAAATAAAGTGCTGAAAAACTCACCTTTGCTGTCAGAAATCAGATGAATGGAGAAGAACATTTCTCTTGCCCCCACAGGCTCCCTCGGCTCATGCCATGTCAGTTACATGCGCTGAGCTCAGACTGAGTCTCCCCTTTCCAAGCCAGATCCTTTCCAGATGTGAGCAGCAGAATTAGAGAGAGTAATAGGCAACCCTCTACCAACGAGAGTTTTCTGCACTTCCCAACAAAATCGGAGAGGAATTTTCCAAAGTCACCATATGGGAAAATGTGAGTACGAAAGAGGAAGCAGCTATAGTCTGAATATAAAGACTTGGGCAAGAAACAATCTCCCATTGCTTTTTGTCAACACAGTTTGCAAGATCCATGAGAGATGCCAAAAGAAAGCATGCTGGAATTGACAGAAGAGAAACAGAGACAGTGTGTGCTTTAGCATTTCATTGCAGGATACCGGAGCTGCACTATCTGTTACTAGATCTTTAATTTTAGCTACGTTCAACCAAAAATCTGAATTCCAGGTGGGAATGTCCTCCCATTCCTTGGGGGGCTGGTTCATATTAGCCAGGAACAGGCAGATCGGCGGTTTTTCCTGCATTTCATCTCCCTCCCCTTTAAGTCCCCCTGGTTTTCAACCCATCAACTGATCTTCAGTGACCAGGGGTAAATAGGCTAAAACTACAAATGTCTTAGAGGCAAAGTCCCCAAATTTTATATAATACCCCATGTACCCAATCTCTTTTTTATCTTCTAAGCCCCATATTACAGCACTAAATATCAAAACAACCCTCCAACACACACATACACACACTCCAGCCCTGGTCATGTTTAGGAGCCCAGAATCCTGCTATTTCTTATTTCTCCCCTCTTGGTAAAAAAGAGAGGAACATGCTGTTCATAACACAGTCTGCTCGAAGTGCAGCAATACTTCCAAGAAAGCAACACAGCTTTTTGTCACAGACAGCAGAGTTACTATTTTAAATATAAAGCCACCTGTTTTGTGAATGCCCCCCAGCGCTCCGTACAGTACCTCCACAAAATCTGCAGAGGATCTGTCCTCACCAAGAACACGACCTTCTTGCTGAATTCCAAAAAAGGGACACTGATTCTTCCCTCTCGGCTCCAGCTGAACTAAAGTCTAAAGCAATCAAGTTATTTCCTCCCTCTCCTCTTCCAGGCTCATATCAACTGGAACTGATCCCCCTCTGTGCCACGTGTAAGTTTTAAAAGTTAGTGTGGGAAGTGCATTTTTACTAAAACAAAAATAAAAACAAAACAAAGCTGGCTGCTTTTTCTTAGTGACTCAGAGATCCAGGATGCATTTGGCTGCTACACTTTCTATATTACAGTACCCTGAGTCCATACAACAAAACTGACACAGTGTTTTCAGGGAGGAGAAAAAAACGTATGCTTATGTTGGGGGACACCCCATCTTACCCCAGTCTGCAGACAGACAGAAGGAGGACTAGGGTGGCTACTTGGCTCACTATTGATGCCAGAGCAGCCCACAAGGGAGAGGAAGAGAGCAGGATTCACCCTTCGCCTAAACTGCATTTTTATCTGTGTTTTTGTTGTGTAAGTGTATAAGTACTTAGCTGTCACGTAGCATCTAGAGGTACTACATTATAAAAAGAGGGGCATTATGCCTCCTTTAGTGGGGAAACAGAGGCACACGAGTGCCATAGCCAGCCCAGGATTACCCAGCAGGACAGAGCCAGTACTAGAAACCAGATATCCCATGTGCAAAGGTAACACTTACACTACGCTACAAATTACCTATATAGGCTGTTTTTTTCCAAGCTTTCACTTCCTCCATATCTTACACTCTTACATCAACATATCCCAAACTCACGATCTCCATTCTATCTCCAGGCCCAGTGCTGCATTTCCATCATCAGAACTCACACAAATTCCCAGAAAAAACAGAGCTGGAGTCAAACCTATCTAAAGGCATTCTGACCCACCACTAAGCCAAAAGCTATGCCCTAGAATGGTGTATGGACCCAGGCAACCACTGTTTCTGTTCACTACAGCTTTCTGGTGCTTTCAGAGGAAAGAACTTCCACTGCAAGACTCGCAACATAGAATTAGTTGCAGGAAACATTTCCAGACAAACTCGATTCTTTGTACTCTTACATGTTCCCTGCTGATGGGTGCAAGCGGTGGTTGCAGAAGAAACATTTTCAGGTTTAAAAACTGAAGCTGAAGACTCAGTTTAAACTTTGGTACAATCACTTCTTCAGATCACGAAGGCGGCAGAGAAACAGGTCCTTGGGCAAACAACTGCTAGGGTATTTCATTGAACAACCAACCGGCAGCTATGACAGACAGCATGTGCCACAGCACACCATCGTGCTTTTGCAATGGGCATGGCACACAGTGCACTGTGCAAGACCCAGCCTCCTGCACTGGCTCCAGCAGAAAAAAGCCCCAGTGATGGTCAAGGACAGACTTTGGTAACTTGAGCTCTTATTTTTCAAAGATACTCTTGCAGACCTCAGCATAAGGACGTGCCCAGGGCCAAGTTGCAGTATGCAGTACACTATATTCCACTAGTGTAACTGAGAAAGCCGGCCAACTTACCTAAGTTACACCAAGGCTGCACTTGCCTCATGGAACCATGGAGGATCAGGAGAGCTCAGAGGTAGCTCAAACCCATCAGACCTGCTCAGCTATGACTTTGCAACTATTGTGACTGTCCTAAAGAGATTATAGGCTAGATTTAGATGCGATATGATAAACTCAGATAACAGACACCCCAGTCAAGCAACAGCACGGCAGAGAAAAAAAGGTATAAGTGGATCTATTGAAGCGTGAGCTCCAAGAACAGTGGTTCTACAGGCATCAGCTTACTTGTGATCAGCACAGAGTGAGGCATGAGGCATTCAGGAGATTTAAGTTTTAGTTGTATCTTAAAAGGTAATAAAACATTCTTTACTCTCACTTTTATTTATCTAACTTAAATAAGACTCTACAGAAATACTGGCATTCCTGAAGTGGCCACTGCTATGTGCTGATACTGTGCCTTTATTTGAAAGGAGAGAAAAAAGCCCATTAAAATTCTTTTAAGTAACTTGCCATCATTTGCTTCAAAAAATGAATAATCAAAACACAAAGAGTAAAAGGGGTTTTTGTCTCCAAAGCAGGAAGGGAAGTATTTTTCAAACCTAAGTATGCACAACAGAGCCTGGCCATGAGCCTATTGGCATCTGTGTCTTGATCCGAATGAACTTTAAGATGTCTGTTCTCCCAGAGGACATGTACTGTTCAAAAAAAAAAAAAAAAAAATCCATGACTGCTTTTAATCTACCTGAAATATGGGATACAGACATAGCATATTTTGTACTTATTTTATACTATCCATGTTCCTTTTAGCCTGCTGCAGCATTATTAGGATATTTCTGTTCCTATATCACAGTATATAACTAACATTTCCCAGAGAACCCACCCAGGGCCATATAAAGCCATCTGCTTTTAAGTTAGCAATGAATTCTTCTTACAGATAGAGGGTACAGAACAGCTCACACTGTCACTCCAACAAATTACGCTGCTGTTTATTTAAGTAATAAAGGAATTTGTTCCAAACAGTTGGGGTTTTTTCCAGCATTTGTTTGCCACATGTGGTTTGCTTCCTCAAGTGTTGATTTTTCATAGCTAAGAGACTTTTTCCTGCCTTTTATCCACCAGGCTAATTGCATTCTTATTCTTTTCTGTTTAACGAGAGCTGACATTCAGCTCAGCGCTCTGTAAAACAGGAAGCAACGTAGTTCCTGTTCCAAGGAGGTAACAGTTTAAACTGACCTCAGATGAATTGGACATAAGGGAAATGGACAAATCCACACTTGTGATTATTTGACTTTTTTTTTCTACTGTGAGAAGCCAGATGCAGTCAAGCCCCTTTGTCCCATCCTCCTGCATCCTGAAATGATCACCCAAAGGAATAGCCCCTTAACCTAGGTACCACAAACCATGTTCAGCTGTTCACAACCTCCTCACCTGAGCAAGCTAATCTTTCTCTGCTGCTTACCCAAAGGGATCCCAGATTACCTCGTCCTAGTAGGACTTGCTTTACACAACTAAAGCCACGATGAGCCACCTGCCATTCTCCATTCCCCTTCTAACACTTGCAGCTATGACCACCTGTACTAGGCACTCTGTGTCACCCCCCTAATGAAGTTATTCAAGCAGTTAAGGTCAGCCCCATACAACAACACAGAGCTGCAGTAACTGCCTTCTCCCTTAACTGCCTCATCTGCACACGGATATGCCCTCGTTTGTCCACAGAGAGCTCCCTTGCAAATATCCAAAATTCAGAATTTCGTAACAAACTCCTATTTGTTATCCTGGTCAACATAGGAACTGAGATTTCTTGAAGTAGCATGGCTCTTTTCTTAAGGAATGGAGCCATGTTCTGATCATCAGCTTTTCTTTTAATGACTTTAATTAGTTATAAGAAAAGCAGCACTTTTGAAAATGCGTATGGTATAAAGTGTAATGTACTGCATTGTACCTATTTTTGACAAGGCAAAGCAGCAGAACTGAAAAAAAAAACTCAAGTAAAAGTTTAAAAACAAAATCTGTGCTCCAAAACCAAAGCATTCCCTCAAATTCCTGCAAGCCAGATCTGCTGAGTCAGGCATCGCTCTGCTCACTGGCTCCAAGTCTGACAAATCTATTTGCTTCTTGTATAGCAATGAAACGTGCTTTACTTTTTTTCTTTATTATAAAAATTCATATCTGAAAGAATTACATTAATTTTACAGAAAAAAGTAAAGATAAGATATACCCGCCAACCTGACAGCATCTCCGGCTGTCAAACGATTAAGATGCTTATCACCGCTAGTAAAAAAAAAACAAACCAAGAGCTGCAAAGGGTATCACCAGAGTCCATGAAAGAAGAACAACCCTCCTGAGCATTTTAATGTCTAAAGCTGAAACTTCCTCTCATGTGAACTGTTTACATAATAAGTAACAGAACTTAAAGATAATGTCGAAATCTGCTCTGTGTCACAGAGCTTTGCCTACTTCCTCATCGTGATGAACAGGACAAATTAATTGTGTACTGTGGATTTTATTTATTCAGTTATCAGATTCTAAGACGGCAGAATGTAAATGGGGGATCTAGGATTTTTAGAGAAGTACCACTCCCACACACCCCCCTCACTCCCAGAAAAAGGAAAATTAGAAAAAGTATTATATTGTGTCTAAAAAATGAGTGTGTCAAGTTATGACACAAAGAAAGTTCTGAAAGTGAAGGAGTAACACAAGACAGATTTCTAAGACGTTAGATGGGGTAAATATACGACTTTGTCCTTTACTCCATCTTCTTAAATACTGCAGGAGAAATAGAAAATTGACTAGTTCTCTTACTTCCAAGCAGAGAAAGTAGGCTGTGCTAACCTCTGCATCGCTCCCTCTACCTAAAATCGACAAGTGAACTGAACATCTACGTTTAATCTGGGATTTTTCTGTTGCAATGACATCATATCTGCAAGTGCCCATACCTGAGAGTCCTGGGCCTGTACAAACCTAGAAATTTCTCTGAAGGCCAGGCTCTCAGACTTGGATATTCTTTCTCTTGGTAGTGAACAAACTCCAAAGTTATTTTTGCACTTTTTTTTTTTTTAATATTCCTGTGCAGTTTCCCCCGCCCAATAAACAATCTCAATCCTCAGGTAAGCACATCTTACTTAAACATTCATTGGTAAGGACTACTGTGATCCATATTAGCTTGTTTACACTTTGAAATTAATTTGCTTCTTTAATTAAACAGTGGCCAAAATAGGTTGTATCTGTGCTCAAAATTCTTGGAAAAGGTAGGTTCTTATCTTGCATAACAGACATCTATCCAAAGGTCTTCTGGCAGTATCAGTGATTCAAAAGGAGGAAAAAGCTTGCTAATGAAAGGGTGCATATGCAACTCTGTGTACAAGAACAAATTGGTTTCAGTACAGAATTACTGATGCAATCCTGTAATTCCCCTTTAACTCACAAGCCAAATGGCAAGAATTTGGGGAAAAAGCAGTGGATGCATTAGCAAATGTTATTTTCTGGAGAGCTACGCTGCTTTCATTTGAGAGACATGACTCCTTTGGCTAAGTCAATAAATATGTACACAAGAGGAAACCTGATTCATATGTAGCAGATTGTGTTTTAAGAAGTTTTCAGTGGAGCAGGGCAGTATCTGTCCTATTCAATACCAAACTAATGCCTTGGAAAACAAGATGAAGAGTGATGTGATAAAAGTTGATTCATTCAGATATTAAAGATGAGAGCTGAGGACAAAAGTTGCAGGCAGATCTGAACACTGAGAGCCTGGACAGTAAAACAGACACTTGAAATTCAGTATAAATAAAGCAATGCATACAGAATAATTAAAAAAAAAGTTTCAGCTTCACAGTGCAGAAATAAGCACTGAATTAGTATGAAAGAAATGAGGCCCCAGTTTCAAGAGATCTAAGAAAACATTAGGTCAAAACTAGTAGTGCTCAGAAAAGCAACTAGGGAAAGAAAAATAAAAGCAGAAAATGCTCTTCTGTCTTGAAAGCTTTTTAACATAGGACAACCAGAATGCAGCACACCGGAGGGATACATAGACGGCCAAAAGGTTACCAGGGCCTCTCCACGTGACACAAATAGCATGTCCTCTTCTTTAAGCTGTGAGGCCTGAAGGTGATAGGGCAAGACTATAAATACCAGGAGTGCTTCAAAGCTGTTCACTGTTTCTTCCACAAAAAAAACCCAAAACAACAAAAGAACCACAAAACCCACCACCACCACAAAAAAAGGCCAACAAAAACAGCAGATAAGAGTTTAAAATAAAACTGCAACGTGTAAGGTAAAAAGGGATAAATTTAGTTCCACGTGACATGTAAGTAAGCTACAGAAATTCTTGATCCATGCTAAAAAGCTGGCAAGGATTCAAAAAGGGACTGGACAAACTCATGAAAGACTATCCACCAAGAACTTTAGATACAGATATACTACTTCTGGCCCAAATTTGTGAGCTGGAAAAATAAAAAATCACTGGCAGCTAAGAAAGTGTTCTGGGTAAAGAGATGTTTGGGACATCTTAATATTCCTCCAAAGGTATCAACAGTCAGAAAATACAGTGGACTAGATCGATTTTTGGTCAGATTCAGTACAGCTATTCTTACACTCAGTAATCTGCTAACCATTCACACCAGATTAGCAGAACGAATTAGCTTGAATTAGCTCATTTTTATGATGATTTCAGTTAAAACAGGGCAATAAAAGTTTATGCCTGAGTTCCTCAGTCATGGCCCATATATGTGAGGATGTGAGGTGTATGTACTGGACTGAAATGTAGTTTATGGAGCACCTATTGAAAATGCCTGAGAAGGAAAAAATGAAGGACTGCAGAAGCCCTTCATGACAACCTGTATAAAATAGTTAACTAGTATATTAACATGAAAACCATGTTTACAAATCTGAGGAAGTGACACACAGAGGAACAGGAAAAGTATATTTAATTTTCTATTAAACTTCCAGCCAGAATACATTCTCCCAAAACAGAAGTTAAAAGTTTTTACATTACTGATAAGAATTTCATAATGATCAAAACCAGATTTTCTCAGGAGAAAATGGGTAAAGTGTTTGTTATACTCCCTCTCTGCTCTCCTGGTGAACCTAATTTTTTTTTCAAGGTCAAGTATTATCAAATCCTGTGAATCTCAAAGCAAAGTTCCTACTTACTTCTGGATATTTTATTTTTTAATTCTAAAGTAGTAATAAGAAAAGTATTTTATAGCAAATTCCTAAAGCCTATTCTAAAAAAATGTTAGAGATCCCCTTTATAAGACCATTTTAATTTAAGCAGCAGCAAATGTTAGAATGGAAGTCTGAAAGCATTTGTATGACCTGCTATTACAGTTTTTAAGAAACGAAACTCATTTAATTGATGTGTCAAACTATTTATAACCTTCCTCACTCTCTTCCCAGCTAACCTGAACAACAGGAAGCAGCCTCATTCAACTCAAAGCTTTATAAAATTTTTTATATTGATTAGAACAAAAATTGTCACAAATACCCACCATATACCATTTGTAAGAGTTAGTGCCTCAAGCTTAGCCTAAGAATCTTTGCCATAGACAAACTGATGGAATTTATTAAGAGAATTAAGGTCTCTAACCACAAAATTTAGGTGAGAGAGGTCCAATCAAACCCAGCCTGTGCCATATTATTGATAATGTCTAGTTTCATTCTATTTTTGTCAAGAATATCAAGTACTGATGGTTTACTCTAACAAGCTCAAAGTTTAGCTTTGCCTGGCTGAAGTTGAAGATTCTGAAGTTTCATTGCCATGCCCATGTTCCCAGAAACCTTCAGTTTGCCTTGAAAGAATGCCTAAAAAAAAAAGAAAGATTATATGAAACGTAATACAATATAGTACCCCAAACACACCCCTCCCAAAAGTTATGGACTATTATGTATGTGCAGGTCCTGGCCTGCAGCTTTATAATTCCAATGCTTCTTGCAGACACCTCACATTCATCAACAGACATATTTTCTGACACTAGAAGGTAGAATAGCAAACTGAGGAAGTTGTATGCTTGTTATATTTGTGATACCTAAAGAGAATAAATTTGGTATTGCTTGTTTATTGGATTATCATAATAATGGATCTGTACACAAAGCAGGGCATAATACCCCTTTTATTCATAGAATAAAAGTTCGCTATTTCAACTGAAGATGATAAAGCAATAGTGTACAGTAGATGCCACAACTGATTTCTTACTCAAATCCTCCCCAGCTGTTACTGGTTTTGTTACTGCCGAATGCAATTTTACAAATCTAACTTGTGAAGCCGACACGCTAAAGATTTGGGGTTTTCCTCCAGACCTTGTAAAAAGGTGAACTGCATGCACCAAAATGTCCAAACTGTAGATGTAAAATTGTAATTGCTTCTGAATTTCCTATATGTACATTACAACATTTCTATAATGTGTTTTATCTTCATACTTCTAGACACACTTTAGCTTGTGAAAATTCTTATTTACCCTGTGATTACCAGACCAAAAAAATTAAAAGAATGTTACCCAGAGCATTTCAAATTTAGAAGTATGGAGCAGCAACTTAAAATTAACTTAAATGTCTGGTTTACTTGTACGCTATGGCTGCTTTTGACACACTGAGGAATAAAAAAACCAAATAATCATAGGCGTTCAGTGAATGGTCACCTCAATTTCTGTTTTTCAGCATCAAGATTACTCCTTACACTAATGCCAGCTATGAGCGTAAAGCTCTCCAAACAGAGGGCCAACATTCCTCCTTTCTAAAGTCACGCTATAAACACTAGTTTCCCCCCTCTTCTCTGCAAACTAAGCACTATTATATCCCCTTCTGGACTACCTACAGGATGTCTGAGATAATAGGTACCTGCTCAGAAGAGCAGATACTGTCTTTCTTGATTAATCTTAATTTGGCCAATTTGTTCAGAGAAAGTCAAGAACTGTCATTTTTCAGATCACCCGTGGGAGTTTTGGAGGAGGGGATTTATTTAAATCATTTCAACTTAAACACACTCGAAACAAACAAACAAATCAGTCCTCTTATCATGTCATCTTTGCTATACTTACTGTCTGAGGATTCATTTTGCCAGTCATGAGAGCTAACAGATCAGTGTCAGCCATTGTAATTGTACAATCCGCCTTCTTATCTGTAAGATAAGAGTTGACTATGAAGGTTCAAACTGAGAGATGAAACATTAATAGAAGGTGCAACTCCACTAAGAATCTTTTGACACTACAGGTCAGCAAAATGGTACCTGAAGTACATACAAATAAGGGCCATTATAAAAATATCAGCAAGAGATCATCCAACAGGCATCTGCGCCACCTTGTAGCACAGACCATCCCAAAACTGAGGAAAGATGGAACTTTCTGAAAGATGCTAAGCAAATTCATTCCTTGAAAAGAAGTAATAATCTACTTGTAATCAGACAGAATGTTAATTGCAAGCATTGACAATCGTCTTAAGTTTTATCAAGCTTAAATTTACTAGTATTGAGATCAGCTCAGAATAACGTGTTTTCCCCTGTGACACTCTCTGAAGATACTAATCACTGAAATTTCAGGCATTTCCTACCCTCTCCTTCAATGGGAACAACATGTGCATTCTAAAAGAACTCATTTGAGTTAATTCAAATCCAGACTTTTTTAGGATCCTCTTACCATAAATAAGCTGAAAAATTACTTTAATAAGCTCTGATAGAAATATTCATGTATATACCAAAGGGCTAAAAACTGCACACATCTTTTCCTACACTCATCTTATTATTAAACTTAACTCTTTGATAAAATATTGTTCATACAACAGAAAACTTTTTTTTTTTGGTAATAACTTAGATCAATGAATTCCAAATCAAATCCCCTGTCATGCTTTTAATTAAAAGCTTTATCATGCAGGTTCAAGGATATTTGAGGTTCTGAGAACAGACTGTTGTCTTTGGCTTTTATTTACATTACTAGGATGCATGACTTCAGATACGAGACAAGACATTTTCATGGCAAGGGTAAAAATCCCATGTTTCCAACACTTTTGTGAGGTTCCCCACCACCACCCCAGTCTGTGTCTTACTTATGTCTGCCTTTTTTAAAATGGAACTTGATGTCAGCTGGTACAGTATTGAAATGAGTCAAGTTTTATTGCTTAACTAGCTGCAGAGGAGAAGTAACTTGACCAGATAGACCAGCTTACCTCCTACTAGTGTCTCCAACAAAGCAACTGAAGAAACAGCTTCAAATTACATTTCTGGCCAAATTTTAAAAGGTGAGAACAATAAAACCCCTGAGATTTGAATTTAATTTTTTTTATTCTTTTTTAATTCTGATTCCTATAAGAGTCATATGACAGATCTGTCTGGAGCCTCTAAGAAAACATGCAATTACCTAGACAGAATTCAGAGTAGAAAACATCTCATTCTTGGTTGGAAACATCATGAATTAAAAGTGTCAGTAATAAGAACAGTTTAAAATTAAGGTAGCTCTACACTGCTTCTGCTCAAGGTCACTATAGCTTAAACAGAGTACGAATTTATATTCTTTCCATTGATTTTATGTGTTTTCTGCAATGCCATTATAAAATAGCACTGACCTGAATTAACTGCCACAGAGCCTTTACCATTTTTCACATCTACTATCCAAGTTGCTTCTTTCCCACCAGGACCATCTTTTATTTTGAAGGCAAAGACTCCACCAATTTTCTTGACAAACTGCTCTCCTTCCTGTAACAACCATGTAATGTGAAAATTATTAATTTACTTCAAGATAATTTTAAAATAGTTTCAATTAAACAGGAAGTAATTTAAAAACCTTTACCCTTTCTACTAGCATAGAAATATCTATTTCCCTCTATTAGGCTTAATTTAAACAACCATTAGAAAAAAAAACAACAAAACCCACAAACTATGACTATTTATATTAAAATCTATCAACTGAGAAAAATGACCACTGTCTTAACAGTCTTGTCTTGATGTAAGTCTGACAAAACGTGATTTCTTCTAATCACACTTACGAAGCAAGTAAGAAACACCAAACACAAACTTAAACTTTCTTGTGTTAGCTAGCAAGCTCCTCACATATGTTCTAAACTTGCCTTTGCTGAAATACCCTTTTGCAGGTAGGAACTGGCTGAAACAAAATAATTTAAAATCATGGCACAGCATAGAAAGATTTCTGACACAGCGAAATTCAAAGCTGTAACATCTGTTTCAATGAAAAGTACTAAGGAAATGATTGATGCTAATATAGTCCCATCAGGTTTCACACATGTTCTGCCATAAATTAAAATCCTGTTGTAGGTAAAAGAAGTAGTCAAATACCTCTTGAAGCTTCTTTTCAATCTCTTTGAAGACCAAATGTGACTTAAATCCATCAACAGCTGCACTGAGAGGCACAGCCGCAATACGGCCGGTGCTGAAATGAAAAACATACATACCTTTAATCACATTTTCAGCATCTTAAAATGATCATGAATACACCTAACACCAGTGGGAACAGCCACACTAAAACACTTTAGCAATACAGAACAATTATATGATATTAAAGTGAAGCTTACTCTCTGATGGGCTCAACAGCTTGAATTACAATCACTTCAAGTATCTAGGTATTTTTGCATGTATGGACAGGACGCTAATTTTGTAATGAAAGTAAATCACTGATCTTGTTAAGATAAATCCGCAAACACTATTGCCACACCTTGTGTGAAGAGAGAGCAGCACATACACCATCTCAGAGAAATACCACTTTTTTCTTTCTTTTTTTTTTTGGCAAAACAAATCCCCAATTCATGTGGGTCTCTTAACTGTCACAAGAGGTACTAAGCATTATTCTTGATTCTCTGGAGCAGTCACCCTGCATGGCCTGACAGCAGAATGAAACCTAATTCTTCATTTCTGCACAGGCACCCAGAGCCAAAGTAAGTATAGAGATGTCCAAAGAAATGGCAATTAAAGCCGCAGGAAAAACAAGTTTACAATTATTACCATCTCTTGGCAGCAGAGTTCAAAACTGTGGTCAGGTTTGATATTGTTAAAGTGACAGAATCGCTTAAATGTTGCTAGAACTTACTTATGTGGTACCAACACTACCCTACAGATGTACGCTAGCGTAGCAATAGAAGGGACAGTCTCATCTCAAGGAGACACATCGATTTTGCTAATAAACCAAGGCGGTACTAACAGGATGTAAAATTATAAGGTGTCAAAAAAAAAAAAAAAGCAGAACTGTTTCAAAGACTAATCCAAAATGGATCAAGCCCTGCTGTCATTTACCTTGATGTATATTCTTAGCAGCTATTACTAAAGTCACTACTTACAGGCTAGATCTGAATCAAATGATTAAATCTACGTGCACTGTTGTAGAAAAAATTGAATGAAGTATCTTCATAAACATGAAATGCCACCACCTTTCCCTTAATTACACAATACACAACATCATGCAGTTACATAAGTGGTGTCTGAACAGATTAGCTGCACTCTTTCATTACAAAGTCTGATATACATTGGTGCAACTCCTTCTGTCAGGTATCTCCTGCACACAAAACCTTTGGGAGAACTAAAGGTTTTCAAGCTTCTCTAATGTAAGACGAAACTAGTATTGCTAAGATTTCACTGGTTTGAGTTGTACCTAAGAAAGAATTTTAAAAGTTCTCAATACCAACAAAGGTGAAGTGAGCCACAGTAAATTAGACTTAGTTTCTTCAGAAGAAATATTATCTACATGTGCAAAGCTTTTCCTGACAGGAAGGCACTACCTTCTAGCAGTATCTCAACGTTAACGGTATACAAATAGCAAGGGATTCCCTGTTCCATAAAATGACAATATTTTTAAAGACAAAGCTCAAAGCAATGGAAAATAGTACATTCCCTATACCAGTCTTTTCCCCTCCGATTTAAAATTGTGTACCAATACCCACTGCCAAGTTTTGTGAGCATGTTTGAAGAGAATCCATGAAAACACATGATTTTTTCCTGTATCACACCTATTTTCTCATATGGTCTAACCTCTTACAGATTACAGAAGTGATAAGATTATCGCTTCTGATACTGTACTACAACAGGTACTGCTGTACAGCCCTTCAAAGTTAATAACTTCTCTCATTACCTCTTCCACAGATTACACTGTCACCTCCCAGGAATAGTACAGGTCTAGCTAAAACAGACATTAGAAATATGAGTTGGGAGGAGAATATTTCTTTCTGGAAGTCCAGCACATGATAAATTTTGCTATTCACAGTTTTTTTAGAGCAAATATAAAGTATTGGCATCAAGCTTTAAAACTGAAACCATAACACCCACAACGAGTAGCTCAATCTTTCTAAGCAAAGTTGAAAATGAAAACGCAAAGGGAAATGTATATTAAAAAAGTCTCTCCTGAAATTCTGATGTATTTACATATTTTAAGTATTTTCTCTCAATTCCTGTCCATCCTAGCACAGATTGCAAGACAGCTTTGTAGCACGGTTCTCCTCTTGCTCTGAAGTATGCTACACTTTTAAGTGCAAATTCTTTAGCCAGGACTGGATGAGTAACATGCCTGAATTCTAATAAGTATTTAGAATACCACATGTAACACATACAGCTGAAAGCAATTCCTCATGAAACCAAACTAGTAACAATTTCAGCAGCAAAAGCAGTGGGTATGTCTATTCCCATGGATGTCCTGCTTTTTTTGGCAAGTCCCTAGTTTCAATTAATTCATTTTAACATAGCCTATTTTGTTCTTGGAAGGGGGTTTCTGTTTTGTTTTGTTGGCTTTTTTTCCTCCAAACATTAGACTTTTCCTTACAGGAAATCATATGAGCCATTTTTATGGGCCAGTTTGATCTTTTCAATAACTTATAACACACAGTGCATATTGTTTATCAGGAATAAGACACGGCATGAGCTATAATCTCTGTATACGCCTCCAGTGCTGTAGTTACATGACAGTTCCAACTGCTGAGCAAGTTTTAGTTTACAGTGCAACTTCTTCCTTGCACAGAGGCAAACGATAATTCTAGGAGAAATTTTGAAACACAAAGATATGGGAGCACAGTCAACACAAAGCGAGCTTAGCTTACACCGCTACTGAACCCACAGTGCAATTTTCCAATGACAGTATAACCAAGAGCTGCACGCGAATGCTGAACACGCGTTTTCATTCAGCAGTGCGCCTTCTCGCTCTACAGAGAGACAGTCTGCAAGGCGACGGTTTCCTAAGGTCTTGCAGTACACACAGCGCTGTCTTTCTCTTCCAGAAGCCACCCGCACGCCGAGGGCAGACCCTCAGCTGCCTCACCACTTCTTCTCCCCGGGCATTACGCGGCGGAATCGGCCCGCCTCGCCTCGATGGGGCGCGGCGGGCAGCCCCAGCCCCGCGGGGCTCTCACCTGGCCGCTCCGGGGAAGCCCATGCCGTAGAGGGTCACCACCACGGCCCCGCCGAGGCCCAGGTTGTGCTGCAGCGCGACCTTTGCCCCGGGGACCTGCCTCCTCCCGGCCAGGCCGCGCAGCTGCCAGCAGAGTTCGGCGCACTGCGCCAGGCCTGAGAAATCGAGCACAGAGTTTAGGCGGCGGAACGAAGCGAGGCACGCGCTGCGGGTATATTCTATAAACCTCCTTCCCTAATAACATATTAAGTGAAGCCATGCAGTAGCATTTGAGAAAGTTAATTCTTGACAGCTGAGATGTCCAGAAATGTATTTTCTCGGGAGGCCCAAAATGAATCACAGAGTCGTTATGGTTGGAAGAGACCTTTAGGGTCGAGTCCAACCCTTAACCCAGCGCTGCCAAGTTACCACCAAACCATCTCCCTCAGCACCGCGTCTACCCGTCTTTTAAATAGCTCCAGGGATGGCGACTCCACCACTTCCATGGGCAGCCTGTTCCAATGTTGATAACTCTTTCAGTAAAGAACTTTTTCCCAATATTCAATCTAAACCTCGCCTGGCACAACTTGAGGCTGTTTCCTCTTGTCCTGTCACTTGTTACTTGGGAGAAGAGACCGACCCCCACTCCGCTACACCCTCCTTTCAGGGAATAGCAGAGAGCGATAAGGTCTCCCCTCAGCCTCCTTTTCTCCAGGCTAAACAAACCCCCCGGCTCCCCCACCCGCTCCTCATAAGACTTGTGCTCCAGACCCCTCACTAGCTTTGTTGCCCATCTCTGGACATGCTCCAGCACCTCAATGTCTTTCTTGCAGTGAAAGGCCCAAAACTGAACACAGTATTCGAGGTGAGGTCTTACAATTTTTACCCAGTCCCACCGCACACACATTTCTTCCTCCCTCCACCATCCACAGACCTCTACCCCTTCCTCTCCCTTCCCCTCGACAACTGTGTAGGTCTTTGGGCAAGGCGAAGGAGGAATCTGCATTTTATGCTCTGCATTTTACACACCGCCAACTGAAACATCACAAAGAGGATAAGTAAGAAGCTTTACAATCCCAGTCATAAACGAGAATTAACAGGTTTCATTTACGTGCTCTCAGCCTCAAGGAGAGAATGCGTACTGTGGGACAACCTGCCCTGGAATGGTTTGGAAATTTAAGATGACTTACACGACCTCCGATTAGCACATAGCTAGCCTCAAGACTGTTTTACAGTGAAATTAAGCTGACAGTCTATAGGCATGTCATGTTCTGCATTTTAATGACTTCTCCCAAAATCCCATGGCAATAGAGGCACAGATACCAGTAATTGCCTCTACATATATCACTGTGTAACTGACAAAAATTTAACACAAACCTAGCCTTGCAATACTCTCAGTATATATATAAAAAATATACATTATATAATATATAATATTATATAACATATAATATTATGTATTATAATACACCCACAGTCTCATTCACCTGGAATGTTTTTCTTTCAAAGTTTCCTAATACTTCCCCCCCTACACTAACTGCAGATTATCTAGCTGTTACAGCTGTTTAGATTAAGTTTTGTTGTTTTACAAGGTTTCCTCCTCTCCAGTTTTCTGACAACTTCTCATTTCCAAACCAGGAAGGTGAATTATCTTCACAAATACAAACACATTTTATCAAAGAGCCATCTCGTTTTGGAAGCAAGCATAGCAGTTTAAAGAAAACAAAAAACAAAACAAAAAAAGGGAAAACCTATGTTGCTGGGAAACGGTGACTAACTGAGCTTCTGTTGTAAACATCAGATAAATATTTTGACATCCAAAGCTTAACAGAAATAGCTTCTATTACAGCTAACAAGGGTATAGGCTATTCAGATGCAGTAAAAATCTCCAAAATCTGAATTTTAGAGGATGAAAACATATGAAAATAGTTATTCAAACTACATTCAGCAGAAGTTGTGCTATTGAGCAATTATTTTAAAAAAAAGTTAAGCTGTTTTGCAGGTTGCTTTAATAACACCACCAAAAAAAGCATCAAAATTAAGTAAGTTCTAATGATCAAATTCATAGTCCAAGTCTTTTGGTTTGAGCAATCCCACATGGTCAACCTGCCCTAATACTTGCATTAGTTGGAAATTAAAATCAACTCCAGAGCTTCCTTCTAGTCTTATGAAGCCCTCATGTTTCGTACAGACAAATACAAGTGGAAGCATCTGCCTACTCAAGAGCTGTATCTCATATCTAACCCGCGTGACTAAATGCAATGTTTTTGCTTACCTGTAGCACCAAGTGGATGTCCCTTTGAAATCAAGCCACCACTAGGATTAATAACCCATTTTCCTCCATAAGTATTGTCTCCTCTGTCAATCAGGTCACATGCTCTTCCTATAAAACAGTATTTATAAAAGAAAAATGTTCTTTTGAGTTTTCAATTCCACTGTTGCTTACCACAGTAAGCATGCCAGTCAAAACCCAGGAAGTTCTACACCACAGATTTTACAAAGAGCAGATTGATATTAGACAAACTACATTAATGAGACTTGCTTAAAACCACTGGAGAAAGAGTAACGTGGAAAAGAAGTAAAAGGGCTAGTATTTGATACAAAAGCTTTTTTAAATTTGCTGCTGAACTGTTTTGTTGATATACAGTATCATGATACAATCAATATAATGAAGCTGTTCATTACTGTATTAATGTAACTGCTGTGATAATTATGCTTTTTGTAAGAGAGGGGTTAGTCATAATTCTTGACCCCAAGGACACAGGGGTCCTGGTGAACACCAAGTTGAACATAAGCCCTTGCCACAAAGGTGGCTAACGGTACCCTGGGCTGCCTTAAGACTGTGAATAAAACCACTCGTAAGACCAATGCTTAGAATAGCTTAGCTTTCCAGACTGTTAGTTCCCATGCCTTCACCAGACAGTTCTCCCTTTTAGCCAGTCTCTTACTCCTTTATTCTTGTACCAACTTCTTCAGCCTATGTTATTAGCGCTGAAGTCTAAAAAAGACCCACCACATTTCCCGTATTTATAACTTACTTCTGCTATTAAATGAGAATACCAGCTTAGTCTTGCCCATCTAAATCCACAACGTGGTTTATGCCACTTCACTAATCTCTATGTCTAATTAGTCTACCATTCCAAGATAAATTTCACATACTATTAAGGTCAGATTGACCGAAAGGTGGTGAGAATTACACTATTAAATTACCACACACAAGACTTCTTGGTCAAATTGACAAGTACCACCAGGATTGTTTTGTATCTTTGATTAAAGGAATGAAGCTAAAAAGCTTAACATACCTATTTAAATAATGTCAAATGCTTACCATTTTTACTCCTTATACCATAAAAACACAGGAAAGACAGTAAAAAGCAAGCATTCAAATGCAAATATTTGAAGACCTACAAACACATAAAGTCTTCCTGAAGATCTATGAACTTCTGTTTCAGTGAGCAAGCTTAGACTTAATACAATACACCATCTAGTGACAGAGTATGGTATTTTCTCAAAATCAGTTAAAAACAAATTAGAGAAAGATTACATCTGATGATTACTGATGCAAAGCAAGAATACATGTAGAGTTTAAATATATCAGATACTGATGTAGCAGTTCAACGCATTATTTATTTGAAATAAAAGAAAAACCTCTTCAGTAGAAAATTTTAATGGTTTGACTTACGTACATAGAACTAAACTTCACTGACATTTAACCTGTTGTAAATCCACTCACTTCAATGAAATTAAACTAATCTGGACAGATTGTGCATTGCAATACAGTTGACTTTAGAGGCACGTTCACAACTTGCCAACAACTCTGTATTTTCAAAGATGTTTAAAGATTTTAAAAAAAGTCATACCAAAGATAAGTAACTTGGTAAGGCCCTCTACAGGCAACTCTTGTCTGTTTTTTATCTTAAAAGGAAATACAAAGATGGAGGGAAATCTTGGGGTAGTTAAGTATATAGCCCTGAAAAAGGAGCATAATACCGAGAAAGATCAGAAGAGTCCTTAATTTCCTTGCTCTGCTTGCTTAGAAAAGCCATCCATGCACAAGCTAGCCATTGTGATTTCACATAGCTGTCCAAGACTTCAATTTGCCTTGTATATTTCTTCAGAAATCACAGTAACATGCTCATTTGTTAAACTAATTCTAGTTTGCAGGTCTTCCTTACGTTACTACAGTGGTAACTTGCTCTTCCCTCTTATAAGGTTAGCCAGTAAGATTTTCAAATATAGAAGATCTGTCCAGTAGAGAACTCAGAGTTCTAATTATATGAACAGATAAACAGATATTTTTGATGCTATTACCTTCTGGGCAGAGTCCCAGAGCTTCGTAGGTAATGAACTCATTAACTGAGAAACAGTCATGAAGTTCAATCACATCAACATCTGTAGGTTTTAAGCCTGCCTTTTCAAAACATTTTTCTGCAGCTTTTTTAGTCATATCATAGCCAACCTGCAACAAGAGGGAAATGTATGTTACATATCAATAAAGAAACATAGCTAGCAATTTCATTTCTACACTTAATTTTAAACGTGCTTCTATATGTCCTGTAAGTGAAAGTAACCTGTAGGAGGTGGCATTCTAATTTATTTTAATGCATCACATATCACAGAGTTTAATATTAAGACAATAGGAATTGTATAGAAAGAAATAATACATTCTAAGTCTCATTGCTGGCATGTGGAAATTTTTCTGGGAAATATCCTCTATTTTCTCAACCTTGCTTACAAGCCAAACTGGTCCTTTGCATGACTCAGACCAACACCCTTGAAACAAATCCTCAAACTGTCTTGCTACCTTTTTCTATCAACCATCCAACTAGAATTGTATTTGAAACACAAACAGAACAGTAGAAACTATTGGGTATTCTAATGGTTTGACTTACATCCAATTATTTTAGTCAACTTGCAGCAGAATCCAAATTTTGCCGTTGAGGTCTTTCCCTTCATTCTACTTAAGCAAGTGATCACAACTATACCAAACAGGTTATTTCATCTTCAATATTACACAGACATAAGTAATTTTTTTTTAAGTTTCATTACTCGTAAAAACAGAGAAATCAAAGAAATGGTTTTCTTGCTGTTCAAATTGCTTAAAGAGCAGCCTTTAAATAATTTTTTAAAAACTAGGTCTTTGATAGCCTGTTTATAAATTGCAACTGTTACTGCACGACCATGCTCTGCTTACTCCACCTGCCCAAATGAAATTACATTTACATTCACCACGAAGTATAATATGTTTGCTTACTGACATGGAAATGTCTACGGTACCATTAGGACTTGCAGGTATTAAAAAAAAACAAACCTGAAGAGTATCAGGAAATACAGAATTGTAAACCTACCATCTTCATACAACTGTTTTCTTCAAATGTGCTTGGATAATCAGTAGCCATCACCTGGGCTAGAATTTCCACAGCTTTTGGCTGCAACTTATGCCTTTTCACAAACTCCTCATTAGCCAAAATTGCAGCTGCGGCACCATTTGATGTTGGACTGATTGAAAGAAAAATAATTATGTCATCATTCTAAATTAGTAATGTCAACCTTCCATAGAATTATCTTTTAATACAAAACAAAAACAACAAAAAAGAACAAACAAAAAACCACTTTCTTTGGCTGATGCCACTGAAACTATAAATTCTATCAGTGTTTGCTGGACACTTTCAGTAATATTTATAACAGACATCTGAAAAGCATGACATCAAAATAGAAACGTATCATTAAAGTTTTTCAATTTAGAAAAAATCAAAGCTTCTACTATAAACATTGTTAACAACAAGCCTTTCAGGAGTGTATAGGAAAGGCTGAAAATAATTAACATTTAACAGCAATGGATGCACATTAGTAAAAGATATAGAATGATGCAAAAACCCCAAAGTACAAAACATATTTCAGCTTACTGTACTATACTGTGAACAGATATCTAGATAGTGTTTGGTCAAGACACAGATTCCACATCTGTTTTATTTATAAAAAGTTTTACTTAAAATAATCTGTAAATTTTAATTTACATGCAAACAGACTTTTATTTAAATAGATGTCCTACCATATTTGTCTTAACATCAAGATTTATTTCACAATGCTAAGTCCTCTCCTTACCAACACTGTAAGACAGTCAAGAAATCAAAAATCTTGCGAGAATGCAGAACTTCATCTAATGTGTACTCCTTTTGGAACTGGGAATACCTACAAAAAAACATACAGATGCCATCTTAGTTTTAGCACAGCTCTTAGCAGTAGACTTACTAATATCACACTATTAGGCAGCTATAGAGCTGTTTTTACAAAGTATAAGGCACTAGATATAGAATTTATGCTGAGTATAATTCTCATTCCGTAATAAAGAATATACTCTGCAAAGTATTTCTGAAAGTAATACTCAGTTTTACATGAATTTTGTAAACGCAACGTACGTTCAATATAGAGGTAGAGTACATTACTCACGGATTGTTAGTTGAATGGCTATGATTCTTCCATGCAATTTTTGCAAAGTATTCTGGATTTGTGCCTGGAAGAGGAAAAAAAGCGGTGTTGAAATACTTTGTTTACCCAAACAGTGCTAACATAGTATTTTAAATATTGTGTCATAAGAATTTGACCTTTACAAGCATCTTTACAAGAGACTTATTGTTATCAAGGCTTTCTTTAGAACTCAACTTAGGTCTAAAAATTAGATAAAGACATGGTTGAGTTTTAGCTAACAGAACATCCTACTTGGATATTTAACACTTACTAACATAAAAATACAGAAAATAAGTGCTTTTACTTGAGGTATTATTATATTACTGAAACTTGAACGCTCATGTTCCTATCATTGCAAAACAGCTGTAGTGAAATATCAGAGTCCAAGTCTAAAATTTTTCCATATACTAGTCTAAAAATAAGTGTAAATAAAAGATGCTGAACAGGCCAGCCTGTTAGCTTGGAGCCAATTCCCTTGTCTGGTGAGGGGGTATGAAATGGCAGTGGCAGCAGCCTAGTACTATACATTGAATCAAATACCCGAAAGGTTTTGTCAAACAATTCAGTCCCAAGCCTATCTACCCATCCAAAGACACAAGGAAAAATGCAGGAAGTTATGCAACCTCATCCCCAGAACTTACACAAGTACAAACCATACCATCAGCGTGATTACCAGACACTCAGTGTCACAGCCTTAACTACGTCTCCTGATGGTTTTGTTTGCCTACACATCGCCAACTTTTCTGTAGATAATTCTTTATCCAAATATAGTACCGTATGTTTTAGCTGTAGACGTTGCAGGTGTAGTACTTAAGTAAAGCAAGGACACTGAATGCTATAATTTTTAAAAGCAAAATCGTAATACATACTTTTTAAAATCACTTAATTAAAAGAGGACAATGAAAAAATGTATTTTAACATACCATATTTCTCCATATGTTCTTTGCCAGCATTTGCAAACATCTGAGGTGCTACTGGAGCACTTGCTAAGCCGTATTTATTTATCATAATTTCCAAATGTTTGTCCATGGGATTAGTTCTGTCTGCAAACTAAAACAAAGATTACATAGTTATAAAGCAAGTTATATTTCCTTTTCTTTAAAACATTGCCACAAAAGTGCCTTGGATTTCAAGCAAAACAGAGGTGTTTCTGATATTTTAACAATTCCACTGGACAGTATATTGCACTTCAGTGACGTGTTTTGAACCATTCATAATTTCCCAACTATAAGAAAGTGTAAATAAGCAGAAAATGCTTAACATTTTAATCCCTCCACTGATTCATGGCAAGGACCACTCCTATGTGATTCTATCACAGCCAATATTTTCAGCAGAGGACTTCAGGAATTTTTCACCTCAGCTTAAAATCCTATCCTAATATTGTTCCAAATTATAAAATTAATACTGTAGTAGTATTTTCAATGAAGCTTAGATGCAATATCGTAAAGCATGTTAAAGATAACTCTTACTCATTTCAATCAGTTGCTAAATTTAACATTTCTCATCCAAACCGCTGCATGTATTATCAAATTTGGCAGTTCTGTAGTTAAACCACATATGGGCTCCAATATTGCCTGTCATAAGGCAAAATACAAACAAAAACCCCTACACTGCTCCAGTAGAAACAAAGACGAGACATGAAATAAAGGTTTACAAAAGTCTTTAATTTTGGGGAAAGTGTGTTAACTGGTCAACTGAGTAAGCATCAAGCCAAAAGCCGTAAGACCCAGATTCTTTCTTCTATTTGCTGTGTCAGTTTGAGAAAGGCACTTCAATTGCTCGATGCTTCCATATTCTATCTGGTATTTTCATTATTCCCTATTAACCCTGCCTTTAACGTATTCTTGGCAAAATACTAAAAGCATGACATACTACATAAAATTAATTCTAAAACATTTCATACAAAATTTGTATATCATAGCTGCAATCAGAATCATGGAACTAATTAAAAGTTCAAAATAATGGTTTATATTGTAATCATCTACAGCAACATCTTAAAGCAACTGGTATTTACGAGAATATGTCTCAGGGAACAAGGAGGTGTATTTCATCTATGAATACAATGAAACGTATAAAGTGTTTCAGACACTTACACCTGAAGCAAGGGATCCTTTTGCCATCCTCTCAAAGCCAAGTGCCAGAACACAATCTGCCAAACCTTAAAAGAAAATTTGTGGCTATTTAAAACACAATGTAATATAAATGACATTATGCACTAACAACTATTCACTTACAAGAAATATACATAAACACCTACCAGCTGTTCTTCCTCCTTTCCTAATTTTTGAAAACAGCGTCAAACTGGGGTGGGAATGGTATTGATACAAACATATTGATACTGAAGAATGAGAGATCACTACAGGGTTTGCATGTATTTTTAAACTGTTTGACAGCCATTATCTTAAATGACCAAGCACTTATACCTCTGCTACAAATACTAGAATAATCATACAGACTGTTACTATCGTTTTCATTATAAAAACACAGCATTTGAGTGCAAGAAAGTATCAAAGTCCACAAAGGAACTGCAGAAACAGATGGAAATACTTATGTGTCAGTTCAAAGCATAATTTCTTCCAAAAATGTGTTAGTCAAACACTTGTGCTAACTTTAAGTTTAAAAAAAAAAAAGCTTTTTCGCAGATTCTTCTCTCCTTTTCATCCTGCAGAGTCTAGTGTCTTGCAGCACTATAATGCAGCTTGTTCTGCAGTACTCCAAACAATTCTTCCAGAAAAAACTTAACTGGCTTATTACTTACTAGGTTCATACATCTTACGACACAGGAAAGGACATTTATATCCATACGTACCATCCTACTGCATCGCAGTCAGTCTCTTAGGTGTGCACATAATGCTCTAGTTCATAGTGATAGTCTTACTCTTTTAAGTGAATGGTCTTGTATTTGTATATACAACTGACCAATGTTTTCAGCTGAGTGAGGCAGAAAACACAATTTTGCCTATGAGGATAGGACATTAGAGTACTCACACATTCCTTAGTTCCGTTCTTCGTTCAAGTTATATTTATAGAAATAGAGAACATGTATTACCCATCCCCAGAGCAAAACAACTCACCTCCTTCTACTAGTTGCCTGGCCATGAACAAAGCAGTTGATCCAGTAGCACAGTTGTTGTTAACATTAATGATAGGAATGCCAGTTAAACCCAAACCATGATAGATGGCCCGTTGTCCACAGGTTGAGTCACCTTTATACAGAGACACAACATTAAAATAAGGTACATACTCAGACTTCACTAGCAAAAAGAAATCCCACCATGTATGTGCAATGCTACCACTTAAACTGCAAACTGGAACTTTAGAACTGTCATCTTAAGTATGGCTCTCAAGTATCCACAGTACAAGAACCTTAGAAATAAGATGAAAATCATCAGATTTTAAAACCAGAATTTTATTCTGCTCCTGTGATAAAAGGCTGTGAATCAACGGGAGGTAACTGGACTGGACAGAAACATCTTAGAGGTGTGGCCTGGAAGCTGCTATAGGTATCACAGCTGACTGACCCTACTTCAGTTGCCATAACACAGTCATTAATAGAGAAACATGAAGAAAGTAAATGGAAAACTCTCTTTGGAATAGAAACAGATTTCCCCATAAAAGAAATCTGATTTTGACTGCTTTGGGAAATACATCAGGCATCTTTGAATTGGAATGACAGCAAAAGGTTCAAACCAGTCATTTAATACCTCCTCCTCTCACTACAATAAACAGTGACTGTAAGTTAAAAGCTGCTGCTGAGAGTGTCTACTAGAAATGTTTGAGGGTTGTGCTGGTTGTAGCTGGGATAGATGATTTTCTTCATAGTAGCTCGTATGGAGCAATGTTTCAGANGTATGGGGCAATGTTTCAGATTTGTGCTGAAAACAGTGTTGATGGTACAGGGATGTTTTAGTTATTGCTGAGCTGTGCTCACACACAGTCATGGCCTCTTCTGCTTCTCACACCACCCCACCAGCGAGTAGGCTGGGGCTGCACGAGAAGTTGGGAGGAGATATAGCCAGGACAGCTGACCCCAACTGACCAAAGGGATATTCCATACCATATGATGTCATACTCAGCATATAAAGCTGGAGGAAGAAGGAAGGGGAAGACATTTGGAGTTATGCCATTTGCCTTCCCAAGTAACCATTACACACGATGGAGCCCTGCTTCCCTGGAGATGGCTGAACACCTGCCTGCCAATGCGTAGCAGTGAATGAATTCCTTGTTTTGCTTTGCTTGTGCACGTGGCTTTTGCTCTACCTATTCATCTGTCCTTATCTCAGCCCAAGAGTTTCCTTACTTTTACTCTTCCAATTCTCTCCCCATCCCAACTGGGCGGAGTGAGAGAGTGGCCGTGTGGTGCTTACTTGCCGGCTGGGGTTAAACCACAAGGGTCCTGCTGGCAATGAAGGCAGGGCAGCACTGTGTCTGGTGCCAAACGTGGGGCTCAAAGGGTTCGAGATAATGACAGATTTGATTGGATTGTGCTAGATCAAATGTATAGCTTGTTATTGCTGTTCAGCTATTAATCAGTAGGTTCCTGTGCTTGCCATGGGGCTTGCTTGCCTGACTATATATTAGACTCTAGTGCTCATTAGCAGCTGCTTTTCACTTTTGCTGCACTGCTATACTGTTTAGCATCTTATTCTGCTGTGCCTGGGAACATTTTGGTAATAGCAATGGTGATGTGCCTGGGCTGGCAGAAGCCAGGGCATCACTGCTGCTTCTGTGCTGCTGTACTGGACAGGCTGGAATTCCAGTGTGAACTTGAGTCGAAGGGACTGTGATCCGTGGATGAGTCCACAGGGGAGCAGGACACCCCAAAGCATCTGTGGCCATGGATAAATCCACATCAGAACAGGTATATCTCAAAGCATCTGTGGCCGTGGTTACGTCTGTGCCGCAGCAGGCACTGAAGGCAGTGTGGCCCATGGATAAGGCCACACTAGCAGAGGTGCACCTCAAAGCAACTGGGGCTGTGGATAAGTCTATGCCACAGCAGGTATACCTCTGAAAAGACTGTGGCACATAAATAAGGCTCTGCTTGGAACAGATACACCCCAAAGGGACTGCAGTTTGTGGCTAAGTCAAAGCCAGAGCAAGTGCAAGGGGACAAGTTCATTGCAATGTTAAACCCTATAACCTGGCACAAAGGGATCAGGGGTGGAGATTACAATGGAAATACCTTTAAATTGTTGCAACCTGGGATTTGAGTTGCATATTATGGGAATTACTATAGCAGGAGTCCCTTGTTGCTAGCCAGGCTAGGAGCAAGGGGAGGAGTTCATTGCAATGTTAAACCCTATAACCTGGCGCAAAGGGACCAGGGGTGGAGATTATAATGGAAATACCTTTAAATTGTTGCAACCTGGGATTTGAGTTGCATATTATGGGAATTACTATAGCAGGAGCCCCTTGTTGCTAGCCAGGCTAGGAGCAAGGGGGGTTCATTGCAATGTTAAACCCTATAACCTGGTGCAAAGGGATTGGGGTGGAGATTATAATGGAAATACCTTTGAATTGTTGCAACCTGGGATTTGAGTTGCATGTTATGGGAATTGCTGTAGCACAATACCCTTGTTGCTAGTCAGGCCAGGTGCAAGGGGAGGAGTTCATTGCAATGCTGAACCCTACAACTTGGCCCAAAGGGACCAGGGGTGGAGATTGTACTGGAAATACCTTTAAATTGTTCTAACTCATTATTTGAGTTGCCTTTTATGGGAATTACTATAGCAGGAACCACCTGAACCAATGGAGGACAGGCATTACAAGAAGCAGTGCAAGTGCCAGCACTGACCTGACCTGAGCTGGCTTTGGTGCCCACTAACTCCATGCAACACACCACCTCTTCTGTGCTGAGTGACCACCACAACAGATGGAGCTCAGAGTCATGGACTAAATGAACTCAATGGACATTTTGTGGACATTTATGGACACTTTACAGGGGTGGTCCATAGACCAAGGGAATGACATGTGTGTATTGTATCAAAGGACAGGAAGCGGGGTGGGGGTTAATGAGGATGTATTGGATGCTCAGTATATAAGCTGGAGGAAGAAGGAAGGGGGTGATGTTTGGAGTGATGGTGTTTGTCTTCTCAAGTAACCATTCTGCCTGATGGAGTCCTGCTTTCCTGAAGATGGCTGAACACCTGCCTGCCAATGCGTAGCAGTGAATGAATTCCTTGTTTTGCTTTGCTTGCACGTGTGGCTTTTACTCTACCTATTAAACTGTCTTTATCTCAACCCACAAGTTTTCTTACTTTTACTCTTCTGATTCTCTCCTCATCCCAACTGGGAGGAATGAGAGAGCGGCCGTGTGGTGCTTGGTTGCCAGCTGGGGTTAAACCACAAGGGTCCTGCTGGCAATGAAGGCAGGGCAGCACTGTGTTGGTATCCGAACAACTCAGTTTTGTCTACATCAGCTGTGAAGCATTAATCTGGAGCCATACTAATGCATGTACTCTTAATAATTTTATATACAGTACATTAAACCATGGTTATGTTTTTATATATGTTCATAGGATTCAAATAGTTATAAACCTCTCACAGAGTAGACTTCATCTATCACTTGGGGTTAAGTCCAAGCAGATATCTCTTCTGTGCTCTTGGGCTGAAAGTGCAAGGACACAGTACATGTTTGATTCCCAAAATATCCCTAGCAAGTGTCTTCAACTCAAGAGCACTGGATAAACAAGCATATCCATTCTAGCCTACACACAGCATCACACAAAGAATAAAAGAATTTTCAAGTCTATTGCTGTAAACATGATTCTAAGTTTTGCACACTTGAAAAAATACACCACCTGATGTTGCTGAAAGAGCTACTTGTATGAAATACATTCGCAAGACCCAATTTTAAAGTCTTTCCATACCTGTGACTAGAACTGTAAACTCCACAAATAAACAAACATAGATCTGTGATCACTAAAAATAATAATTTTGTAAAAGTTTGAACAGTTCTACAAACTGACACATGATTAGATATTATAATTTCAAACTGATGGGATCCCCCATACTTTATCCACACAGATGCAGATAAACTTTATTTACATAGATGTCTGCAAATGTCACAGATCTCACATACCAATCAAATGACATAACTTACCATAAACATAACCGACACATGCCTGCTGCACTGCTGAATAAGGAATCCCAGCATCAACTAAAGCCTTCTGGCCTACAAAAAAAAGTTTAAAAGTTGAAGAAAAAAAAAAAAAGCAGCTCTCACAACCATAACAAGCAAACCTAGAGCAGCATGTATGATTCATGCATTCACAAACAAGAAAAAGACAGAGCTATAAAAATTCCTAAATTCCTTATTACATGATGCGAATGGTTAACACAGTCCTGCATCTTAATTCGCGTAAGGACAATTTTGCAGTATTTTGAGTTCTGAACAAGGTCCTTTATCAGAAAATTTCATGCAGTCAATTCTGTGTTCATGCACAAAGGTTGTTTGTCCCAGTGAAAGTATGTTTGAATAATAGAGGTAGGTGTGAAATTATTTAAGTGTCCAATTCAATTTTAAGCTATCCTTTTGACTTCAGTACTGGAATGCAGTGAGTTGAACTCACAGTCAACAGGTCAGTTATGGATTTTGTGAAAGTATTCTCATTTTACCAGTTTTTGATTCACTTTTTATATGTATCTATTTACTGAACAGTAGCTGTTCCTTCCTATGTATAATAAAAAGATTAACTGTAAGACTTAAAATAAACATCAGCAATCAAACTAAATGCTTCCTTTATTATTATTAAATATATATAATATATAAATAATAAATTTCATTATTATTAAATTACCTGCCTCCTTAGCCATGTCAGGATAATCAAGGCTCTTCTCATTAGGCTTTGCAAACTGACAAGACAAAAAGAAACAGAAAAAAAAAAAAAAGAATAAGTCATAGTGAGATTTAATACCTCTTTTGCTCGAATTGGAATATTTAAAAGCTTGTATTTCACTTAGAAACAGGTTTGTGAACAATCAGTGTTAAATAATGTAAACAATGTAATTTTGTCAACCCAAAAAGTGCATGCATAAAATCTGCACAATTCCCAAGTGCTACTGCCAGACCCCGTGATGTCTAAAACCATACAACAGTGCAATTTCATGGAAGCCGAGGATCATTTTCGCTCAGTCTTAAAGAAGATCCATGACTTGTATGGAGACAGACAATAATCCTGTCCAAAGCCTGTGGGTAGGACAGAGAATAACTATCACCTTCACTGATTCGTTATAATACATGACATAAACTTCACTAAGGCTTTGATAAATACTTCCCTCCCACTTTATTTGATTTACTCCTATTTGTAACAAGAAAATGCTTATTCTTTGTACGGAACTTAATTCTACAGAAGCCTCCCTTTCCCAAGCCTTATTCCACTTTGCTACAAATCATATCGTGCCTTACCCCACACCACTGCAGTAGAGGTGGTATTTCTATTTTCTTTGTAGTACAGCTCATTAGAGTACACCAAATACATGTGTTTTGCACTTTTACATCATTAACAAAAAGTGTCACTGCTAAAAAACAAATCCTCGTACCAGCTACCTATAGTTCTACAAATAATTTGACGTTCACTGTTAGTATATAAAAGTTAATTTGCTACCTCCTTATGCTTACCTCCCCAACTGCAGTCTTTCGCAACACTTAGCTGTACTTTCTGTAGTGCTTCCTTTCCTTAATTTAGACAGAGAACCTTCATACTGAAGGTGTTAAGAAAAATCAGTCAGTGATTTGATCATTGTAAAGGTCTGTCAGAGCGATTGACGTGACTTGGGCTAACAAAGAGGGAAACAGTACTGATAATTTCTCAATCACACTGAGCTTCTGAAAATGAAAGGCATGGCCTGTAGAACCAACGATTAGTAGGAAACATGGACTGTTGTTTTGAGAAGATACACCATTTTTTAACAGACATTACACCATTATGATTAAAAGAAGAGAAAGGATATAATCCTAAAAGACTTCATAATAAAACGATTAAGACACAATCTGGTGTCTGACAAGTTTTCGTTGTCTCTTCCATGCTACTGTTCCTTCCTTGAACACATGACAAATGAGTTTAAGGTGCAATCCAGTAACTTCCAAAACTACATTCTGTGATCCAGTCCAATAAGCACAATTAACAGAATGAAGTCTGCTACCTTTTATTTCTTCCCCTATCACATCACATGCAACAGAATGAAGTCTCGTACCTCTTATTTCCTCCCCTATCGCATCACATGCTGGAGAAATACTCATGCAGCAACAAAAAAGTTATTTAAGAAGTGGCAATTTTGTTGTGACTACTCTAGCAAATACCAAAGTCATCTTAAGCTTCATCCACCGGGATACATGAAGGTTCCCCTAGCTTTTGCTCCTCTTTGGAAGTCTGCCATGCTGTGTGAACTCTGCGTTGGCGGCCGAATGAGGAGGCACAGACCCGCGCCAGGACAGTATCCGCAGGGCACCTGCTGTGCTGCCGCCACCTCTCCCTGGGCCCATCGCCTCCCCGGCCCTTCACAGCGAGGGGACGAGCCCTTGACCAGAGGCTGCAGTGACACGGGGACACGCTCTGGCCATGACAAGTCTGTTATATCGACCCGCTCAACGGCGCTCCTAAAGGTTTAACTTGGCCGCTGGCTCCATCCCCCCGCGACGCACCGACCAAAGGTGAACTCTGCGCCGCGCCGCTGTCGCCCAGGCCCGACCCGCCGGCCCGGGCACCGGTCTCTCCTCAGACACCGACCCCGCTTCGCGAGGGGCCTTATGCCCACCTGGGGAGGACGCGCACGGCGCCCACAA
>VUYV01000057.1:1025229-1053195 GCA_008711295.1 Anarhynchus alexandrinus | reverse complement strand
TTTTTTTTTTTTTTTTTTGCAAAAGGAATATGGGCTTCTGCAATTGATTTTCTTCCCCTATTTATGAATTATTCTGCTCTAACTGGAGAGGAATACCAAAGTGGAATCTGACTAAAATACCAATCAGAATTGCAGTAATTAAAAACCAAACAACAATGTGGAGAGAATGACCCTGTCTCACAAACTACAGAAGCAGTCGGGGTGGGTGGGTGTAGTTGGAGCACAGAACTAGCACGCTCTGAGGTCTGCTTCCAGCTCCCTGAGTATTTAAAAAGGTATCTTACCAAGCAGCTCATCTCCAGGTACCTCAGGTTCCTCAACTGTGAGGTGACAGCGGTGTTTACCAAGTTCAGGAGCCTTGGCTAACAAAAGCACCAGAAAAGCTGATCCTTGTAACAGTGACTGGAGATGGTGTCTTTGTTTTGACTGTTTAACTGCGACAGCTGGATATTCACATCATCAATTTGCAAGGAGACAATTTCTCCTGTTTTGTGTTGCGGTACTTTGTATTTGCATGCTTCTTTGCATGTAAGAAGAATGTTTTGCATTCTTACAAAGAAGGGAAAAGTCCAAAAGACAGTTTCTACTGTTCAGAGACAGTCAGAAAGTTTGTGGCAGAAGAAAATGAATTCCTGAGCAATTTTGAATTTGAGAACTACTAAAAGCTTTAGAATTTAAGCATTTAAATTCCAGAAGTGAGTGGAACAGAACTTCTGGAACAAGACTGTATAATCTGTATTGTCTCCTCTAGCTGCCCTGCCTGTACCCACAATTGCCGCAATAGATGGCTACGCATTGGGTGGTGGACTGGAACTGGCGTTAGCTTGTGACCTTCGAGTAGCAGGTTTGTGCGTTGCCTAATGTAGGATTCTTCTTGTAATTGGTGACTATATTTTAAAGAGAACTTACACACATGATAGGTGACTGTTAATGTAATCCACTAGGCTAAGAGAGGAACTTAGACAGTCCAGGAAATGAGTAGGCATTTGTCCCAAAATTGTGACATTTAGTTACTGTTGGGAAAGCAGTTTCCGTGCTTAAAAAGTAAAGCCTATTTTTAGACAAGATTAGGATTCCTTCAGAAAACTATTTATTGGTAGTATTAAATACTTACTGTGATGTAATGTTGGATCAGCACTCTGGCTAGATTTAACCTTCCCTACTTAAATCGGTTTGGACTTGAAGACTTCCTTCTTCAGTTTCCATTCTTCCATCCATTCCATTTCACCTAGTATGGACCCAAGGTTCATTTTTCTGGATAAAATTGCTACATTAGGGGTAAGCAGCCATACTACACACCCCTCTTCTGACTTGAGATGGACATTGATCAAGCACTGTAGCATTCAGACTTTCTAGCTACCTGGAGAAGTGGAGTTCCAGTTCAGTATTGACAGTTTTTAGTTTTATTAATCAGGTCGGTATGGAAAATTTGTAGTTATACAAATCAAAAAGTAACTAAACCCTATATTTATTTTTTCTTTAATAGCTTCATCAGCTAAAATGGGCCTTATTGAGACCACAAGAGGGCTTCTTCCTGGAGCAGGTAACCTTCATTAAATCGTCGGTTGCTTACTTCCTCAGCTGTATAGGAAGTATTTTGCCATTAGAGCATTTTAAGTGTTTTGAATGTAAATTAGAAGTAGCATCTTACAGTGACCCAAGAGATCTGAGTCAAGACTTCTGTTCCAAGCCCCATCTTGGACTTGCTATGAATTTAGGAAAGTCCCTTTATACCATTTCCTGTTAACAAAATAATCAAAAGGATGCTGAAGCCTTTCAGATGCCTCACAAAGTGTTGACATATTCAGCTAGTAGTCATTAAAGAAACACGTGATCCCTTTATTTTTCAAACCTCCTTGCTATATAAGGAAACAAAATATTACTGGGTTTTGGGCATTTCTCAAATGGAAAATGGTGGTTTTGCTGTTGTCATAAGGTGGAACCCAGCGCCTGCCCAGATGTGTTGGAATAGGTCTTGCAAAGGAACTCATTTTCACTGGGAGACAGGTTGACGGACAACAAGCCTTCTCAATGGGATTAGTAAATCACACAGTGCCACAGAACAGTGAGGGAGATGCAGCGTACCAGAGAGCATTAACTTTGGCTAAAGAAATCCTTCCTCAGGTAAGCGTAGTATTCATGTGGTCAGTGTAAAAAAGGCATTTCTGCTTCCCTTAAGAGAGAGCAAACAAATAATTGAAATTTCTTTGTATGAAATATTAAAGTCTTCACTCCTGATGTTTAGGTCTCTTAACTCCATCCTTTTTTGCGAACGCGGTTTCTGTAGGAACGAGTGTTAATCCACCTGCTTAACCCAGAGGACAGTTTTACTTCCCAGTTGCGGTTATGCAGACCCGCAGGACACATTGAAACCTTGCACCGTTTACATCTATTAATTGTAGATAACACCAAATTGGTTTTTAAAAATACTTATTAACTCGACTGCAAATTTCTGTAGACTAAAAGGTCACTTGGAGCTAGGATAATGATTATTACACAATTATGAACCAATGTGGCTTTAATTATTTTAAAATGTTTATTGTAGTTTGGTTTTGTTGTTTGTGTTTGTTTTTTTTTTAAATAAAGGCTCCATTTGCTGTGAAAATGGGAAAACTGGCAATAAACAGAGGAATGGAGGTAATTTTATTTTATTTTCACTGAAATTAAGCAGACAGGCAGCTCTTATAAATTACCGAAGTAAAAATGTTTAGAAATCTTATAATCCGTGTTTAAACAAGGCATTTAAAACCATTTCAGGGGTTTTAAAATTGTCTCTAAAGACAAAATTAACAGGGCGGGATTTTTTTTCCACAGACATAGTTCTAATACACTGTAGTTCTAATACACGAGTGAAGGTCACTCACTAAGAGTGAATGTTTATTGATTTGAGGGCTCTGAAGTAGTTTTGAGGGCTGTACTTCAGACAAATCTCACACTTTCCCTCTCCTGCCCAGGTTGACATTGCGTCAGGGATGGCTATTGAGGGGATGTGTTACGCCCAGGTAGGTTACCTTCAAAATACATTCCTGAAAGGAACAACTGTACATTTTCTAAAGCCAGATAGTCAAAGAATCATAGAATGGTTTAGGTTGGAAGAGACCTTGAAGATCATTGAGTTCAAACCCCGCTGCTGTGGGCAGGGATACTTCCCACCAGACCAGGTTGCTCAAAGCCCCATCCAGCCTGGCCTTGAACACCTCCAGGGACGGGGCAGCCACAACTTCTCTGGGAAACCTGTTCCAGTGTCTCACCACCCTCATTGTGAAATATTTCTTCCTAATGTCTATTCTAAATCTCCCCTCTTCCAGTTTAAAGCCATCCCCCCTCATCCTATTACTACATGCCCTTGTAAAAAGTCTGTCCCCAGCTCTCCTCTAGGCCCCCTTGAGGTACTGGAAGGCTGCAATAAGGTCTCCCCGGAGCCTTCTCTCCTCCAGGCTGAACAGCCCCAACTCTCTCAGCCTCTCCTCATAGGAGAGGTGCTCCACCCCTCTGATCATCTTCATGGCCTCCTCTGGACCCGCTCCAACAGGTCCATGACTTTCCTATGTTGGGGGCTCCAGAGAAAGCCCAAAGATTCAGTGTCCTCTTATATTCTCCTTTTTATAAGGGAACACTAGCAGCTAAATCCAAAGCTTTGAGAACATGGTTGAGTGCAGTTCCAGGTATTTGTTTTGGAATATTAATGGTTGTGTCATGCATAGCTGCCTCTCTCAGCCTGCCTGGGACCAAAGTCCTTCTTTAAATACCCTTCTGTCTGAAGTAATTGTATATTCTTAGTTTCAACAACGTGTTAATTATAGAATGAGCTTTACAAATGGTTTTAGTTTTAACAAATTAATAAACAGATTCCTCCTGTAGTGATTCTTTCTGACATGTTTTGAGAGCATGCCCCTTTCTCAGCTAATGGAACAATATAACTGTTGTGTCTCTCACGGTATTTTAAGATGGTAAAGTATTCAATTTATGGAAAATTGTTTTCCTACACAGTTCTGTGGTCTATGGTCTTTGTCTTAGATGCTTTGCTTGTGTTTTACACTACAACCCAGTCTCTTTATTTTCCTAATTGCAAAACGCAGAAGGTGAGATTTCATCATTGAAAGAAAAACAATCTTAGTGTTAGACCACTACTGCCAAATTAGTCAGTACTTAAAAATGCATCAGACTTGTCAATGAAAGATAAGAACAATTTTCTTTTCTTTCTTTTTTTTTTTTTTTTAAATGTAGAATATTCCCACTAGAGACCGTCAGGAAGGGATGGCTGCCTTCAGGGAGAAGCGACCACCTCAGTTTATCGGCAAATAACACTTCCTAGCTTCCCCTTGATTTTTTTCAAGGTAAAGGACTGAAGAGGGCCCACTGATTTCTTGGGATTATTTTTAGGACTGCATTTTGTATACTTCACTCCTTGCCTTGGACTACACTTCTGAATACTCCACTGGATCATTTTGCTGGAAAAATTCCCAAATAAAGATTTAACTTTGTGCAGTTGATCTTTTTAAAGTGCTTACATCTTAAGTCAATGGTTATGGCTCTCAAACAGATGTCAAGTAACAAGTGTGGAGCTTTGGTTCACCATAAGCAAATTAAAAACAAAACCAAAAAACAAGCTGCATCTAAACATTGATAGGAAAAAGAAAAAAAAAATCACTCTGAACAGAAAGTTAACTTACAAAGAAGAAAATCTTCCTAAGCCTGCGTCCCATTATCAGCGCTCTTCCAACTAATCAGGCAGAACAAGCACTATTAACAAAGAGCAATGGTGTTTCACCCCAGATCTGTTGTGAATAGTGCAAAACGTGGAGCTGTCACTCCAGCCATCTCTCCCATCACCTGTTTTCCTCTGTTGCCTGACTGGAAGTTGAAGTTTTGTTCTCCCTCTGCTTAGAGGTTCTCCAGCACTGAGATGTGCCACACAATTTAACATCACAGCTTCTTCCTTCCCTAGACTGGGACTTTCAAGCAAAAGTGAATTAGCATAGTTAGAGAAATGTATTTTTAGTAAATATAGGTTACCAAAATACACTTGCAAAATCTAGCTTACCATATTGGAACTGGGTGTCATTTCATGCTATGATAGTCTCAAAGCAAACCACAATTTCACTTGTGCCAGAAGTTAACCCAACAATTCCGTGGGTAATCTAACCTTTCCAGATTATACACGTACAAGTTTCCTGTGAAAAGATCTGCAAAGGTAAAGCAGAGTCATGATCTTCAGTCTTCATAAAAAAGATGGCAAATCCCACAGGTGAAATACTAAAAGTTGCTTCCAGAATTATTCTACCCTTGCAGGAATGCCTGGAGCTGCACAGGAGTGTGAAGAGTCATTTCTGTAACTGGCACATGCAAGTAAATTTAGTGGATTTATGCCTTGTAGGAATTCATACTTTTCATCTTAAAAGAATTCTACTCACTGTTTGTTTGCCTGCATGTGGGAACAAAACAACAAGGATATGGAAAATCATGTACAATCTCTGTGCTTGCTGGTTACAGAGCTTCATGAAGTGATATCTTCACCATCAGGACTGATGCCAGTATCATGTTAATTTTGTGCTGCATGTAGTAGATTTTCTTCTCCCCCCCCCCAGTTTTAGTTAAGATGTTTCAGCAAGTGCTCCAGTTATTAGGAAAAAACAGTACTGTAAGGAGAGTTGTCATCTTTATTTTAAAATCTTGTAGCAATTGATTTATATTCATTTTATTAACACCAATTGTGACAAAGTTTTGTGTTCCATCTCATGTAACAGAAATTTCATAGCAGAAGTCCCATAGCAGACATCTCAGACGGGTGGTGGCCTTGCAGGCTATTTTTTAAACCACCTTCATAATTCAAAGCTACAACCAATTTAATTTCTTTCCAAATCAAGAAAACGGTATATAACCAGATACACACATGAAAATGATGGTAGCCAAATGATACCTTCGTACAAAAAGCAATTACACAACATTGATTAAATTACTGGATCAGTACCTTTTGAAGTTGCTGAAATACACAATAACTAGATTACTGAAGTTTAGAGGTGATGTTTTTATTTGAAGGATGGGAGTTGGGAGAGGGAAGGAGTTAAAAATAGTAAAATATGGTAATTGTGAAGAAGCCATCCCTGCTAGTAAGCTACCAAACATAAGTTTTCTTTATAAACTCAATACCAATATATTTACAGAAGAGTCTCTGAATATCAATCAGTTGCCATGGAAATATGGAGACTAACCAGATAAACAAAAACAATACCTGAAATTAAATAGAACGAGTGGACATGCAGTTTGCTTCCATCACTTGTATTTTATCAGGCATCTGTAAGCTGTGCAATATGTTTCATTCAACACGTCATTTGAAACCCACAGGTAACCAAGAAAGAAAGAAGTTGTTACAGTTAGCATCTTTATGTAAAATTTCACACTCCACAAAACAATGCAATCGACATGGCTTACACAGAACATTGGGTGATATTTTGCACTGTGATGATTTGGAAATATAATTCACTGCACAATACTGACAGAATATTTACAGAAAACAACAGAGCAATCATTAGTCTCTTATAAATAAGGTGACCAAATATCCTGGGCCTCCTATTGAGACATGCAATCCCCTTCATGATGAAGACAAGTCAGTATTTTGCTCTAACGAGCCTTCTCCTTTCTCTATCAATATTCTAAAAACAAGAGAAAGATATCACACACAACCAAAAAGTAGTCACACAACAACAAAAACCCCTTCTTGTTATCAAGTTTAAAATCTCAAGCTTAGTTCATCCTTTTAGTATTGTGTCTCCTTTAATCCTGTTTCTATTGCTTTACTTTAGGAGGTTTCCCCTTTCCCTGACGCAATGCTGATTCCCACCTTACTGAGCGCAGGGAGGACTCGGGAGAGCTGAACTGTGAAAAGGCCAAGCAGTAAGGAAAACAAAAGAACACAGCTTGCAGGCAAAAGGAAAAGGAAGCTGAAGACCCTATTTGTGTTTAGAAGGGTTATGAGACAATGGACATTTTGGTCGCCTTAGTTACAAGTCTCATTGTAACCTGCATGCATGTAATTTTTGTTTTAATCTGTAAAAGTGCTGAATCTCACAACCACACACAGTTCTATTCAAACACCAAACTGGTAAACAGTGTAATGAACAGCAATCATAGGTATGAAATAACTTTCTGTCCCAGAAGTCACAAAACAAGATATTCCTAGAAGTCTTTTTTTCAGATGTGTATATTGATCTGTACAAGTCCCATCTCTCTGCAGCCAGCAGTAATTCTACAGGTATGACCAGCTCGAGCAGTGACCCTTTACAAGTTGCATATGCGGTTGCCATTAAAGTTGACATTCACCAAAGGTTACCGTACATGGTTCTGGGTACCACAATTATCGGCAAATCACTTTAATGGTGACCACTATATTACAAGTTACTCCAACTACACACACATCAGAAAGGATTATTACAGAGACAGTATTTTACATTCCTATACCTAAAGCTTTCAGTTTGGTTTATTTTGTTGCTGTTTTCTACATGGAGGTGGTCTCCCATGACGCATAATATGTTTTTCCAAACTATCTAGGATGGCAATAGCAATCCTTTGGACGTGTGGATCAGTCTGGACGTTTTCCTTAATGTTGTACAAGTGCTGTAAACCACCTTCTTCAATTAACATGCTGCAGTACCTGGCAGCTGTAATAAGATTTGAAAAAGGGAATTAAACAAACAAACAAAAATGTATCTAGGATAAATGTAGCAGATACTGTAAACACTGATTCAAACCCACTTTCATCTCCTACACCAGACAGCATTTAGGACACTCCCTGAAGTGTCTACAGAAGTGCTTTTGTACTTCAACAAGTGACAACAGAACAACAGAGCTGTTTGGACAGGACTCCAATTGTAATCAGGTCTGTTTCCACATCTGTCTTAGCTGACTGGAAAGTGCCTTGTAATATGCACAGTATTCTCTCTCTCCCCCCGCCTCCTCTACAGGCATTTTAAGTGCACATATATAATTTTTAAGAAATGGGGAGTCAAAAGTACTATAGTATCTATAAGTACCCAGGTAAAAATACCACCTTTACCATAAACCTCAGTACACAACAGTTACCAAAAAAGGCATCAGATACATCGCATCATTTGTACAGGCTTGTAGAGTGAATAGGAACTAGTTTCTTTGAAAACAGTTTGCCAAATACAATTGATGGTGGCCTTTAACTAGTTGTAAGTTGCTATGAATGCCTTTTCAGGGATAAAATTATACTTTTCTTTCCACTTTCATTATCAATTTTAAAGAGTTGAAAGCACACCTACATCAGCTCCAGTGTTATTACATGCAGGGACCATCTATAAAGGGAGCCATATGTTTAATGTGACTTGCAAGCTTCAGAAGTTGTTACAAAAAGGTCAGGATGGCTGTAATGCAATCCTGAGAGCATTACTTCCGATGTGCCCAATTTCACCATTCATCGTGGTGAAGCAACACCAGAGTTGTTTAAATGGTGACATTAAGCATTTCACTGGGGACCACATTTACTGCACTGCTACTAATATTTTAGTTAAGTTAGTCCGTCGAGGTAGATATGATATAGAGAAANCAATTCCATTAATTCCAGACTACTTTTCATCATCATCTAAAAGAGGAGGTCAAAATTAAATGCATCTCCTCTCCAGGACAAAAAGCCTGCTTGGTGCCAAGCACCAAAAGCTTAAGATTTTCCCCCAAAATAAATCTCCATATTTCAGAATTTAACACGTTTTCCCTCAGAGTAGGTTATTACACTTGCTACCAAACATTTGGTTTCACTGCGACTTTGTCCAGAAGCTTCTGGCATCAACTATCATCAGAACTAAACTTCAGGAATACTGTCTTGATCTCAAATCAAGAATACGCCATCCAACTATTTCCAGCCTCTCCATTCTACAGAGCAGTTACTCACTGCCAATACAAACCTCTGTGGCATGTTGAAAGCCCAGAGGTTAGGGCAGCACAAAATAAACACTAAAAATAAATAGAACAAATAGGACCATACTAAGTTAAAAGGGCTGAGACACAAAGAGGGGGAGAGAGCTTGCTTTAATTTCATTAACACAGAACTACAGGCTCTTAATCAAACACTGTTATCCAGACTCTGACCAATAAAACAACTGTGAGGACTTTCCTGTGTTGAAGTAGGACAGTTCTGACAGTGTACCCTGGGAACAGTGTCTCATTACAGTTACAAGCTCTATAGAGAACAGGAAAACAGTACTTTATGCACAATTATTTATTGTGCCATATTATTGTTTGGTCCTGAATAGATGTCTGTTCACTGCAGAAATAGTGATTTATGGGACAGGGACAAACAAGCATGTACTGCTGTCAAGAAGATTAAGAAACTGGCACAGAAAATACTTTTAATACTTTAGAGCAAAACTGCTTTATATCTGGTGGAAGTTAATGACAATACACAGATTCACATCATACAAATTTATGTCCAAAAAAAAAAAAACCAACTGAAAAGCATTAAAAGGTTTGTCCAGTCTTACATTTAGGTATGCTCAGGGGATTTATTTCCTTTCCCAACACTTGCGCATTTCATCACATGCTCTCAAATAATTTTACAAACAAGATGTTGGTGTTCTCATTTTGCAGACGGGAAAGACAGATTGAGAAACTGACCTTCATGTCACAGCAAGTTATTGCAAAAAGGCGATTAGAGATGAGGATTACCTAAAACTTCTATTCTGATAGTAAGAGATAGTTACCTGCTACAATCATTGTTCTTAGTTTAAAAGAAATTTGTTGCCCATCATTAATATTTACATTTCTGAATAAAAACACCCATGCAAGCCAAAAATGTAGCTAATCTTAACACATATCAACATTTTGGAATACTGTGCATTTAACAGTAAGATTCCAGTACATAAAAAGGATATAAAGAACTTTTATTACTCTCTTTTCCTGCCCCACTTAGTCAAAGCCTAAATGTAGTTTCTCCAGAGGATTAGGAGTGAATACACTAGGAGTTCTTACTTTTCCCACTTCATGCTAGTGAGTAATATGCTAAGAAATAAAAGTTTTAGAGGTAACTTTATCTTAATACATACGATTTTTGCTGCAGACATGTTGCATGGCCCACACTGCCCATAACTGGACGCCAGGTGTCATGAAACAGCCAAGTAGAGGGAAAAATGGATTGAAAGACCTATAAAAAAAGGAGATGATCAGCAACTCGCTTTGCTACTAGATATTATTACTTCAGAGGTCACGTGTTGTCTACTCATTCAGCTACAGGTTTAACTAGGAGAGACATTTGATAAACTAGAGTTTTAGATGCATCAGGCAAGCCTTTTAACGTTTAAAACAATTACTAGCAAAAATCATATATATGGGGGGTTATGGGGAATGCTTTTACCATAGCATTTGGATGCCTCCTACTCCTTAAAAACTGGAGTAAACAGTGGAAATTATAAGGATTAGATGGACAGTAATTATCTAATTGCACTTTTTGGCCTCAAGCTGCTTTATCTAGGACAGACAGTGCTAACCCAGTGCTAGCCAATATAACCTTACTGGTTAATCTTTGTGTCTAAGTCTTTTAGACAAGCAGCTGAATGCCTTTAATAGAAAAACAGGCAGAACAACTTTACATTTTTCTATTACAGGAGTCTCTAACCTTCTTTGGTCACAAAAGAAAAATTAACACACTGTATATTTTAAGCCAATAGAAGTTCTTCCACTGGACAAAACTGTGTCTGGCTAGCAGCTCACTCTGCTTTGGGAAAAAGTTTCCAATCTAGTTCAGTTTATTTTCCAAACTCTAAATCAAGACAATAGATACCTGTAAGCCACCATCTCACATTCTGGGGTTGGCCAATTCAAAATGGCAGAATGCTGCAAAATACAGAACCAAGAACACTCATTGTTAAATACAAACATCAAAAAATATAGAAGAGTATGATAAAATTCACCATCATTTCTGTACCAGCTGTTCAAGGAGAGATGTCCTCTGGCTGCGACTTAATGTCCAGGCCTGCTCTCCTCGAGATATCAAATGAGCAATAATCCCTGCTGCAAAGTAGCTAACTTCCACCTCCACGCTGTGCAATAATTTACTGATGTGGTCTATGAAGTCCTTCCACATTAATTCAGAATGGAGTTCTTTAACTTCAGCTATGTTATTCTGGAGTAGGGGGAAAAAGAAAAGAGAAAATATCAACAGAAAGAATACGATATGAGGGAGATTAACATATAAACTTGAACATTTTGTAAGTAAACACATATAAACACCAGGATGAGATCTTCATACATCGAGGGGACCACCAGATGCCAAAATACTACTGCTTTTGAAAACTCTTCCAGTCTAATGCAGGAATTTGCCTCAAAACAAAAAGGCTTTCTCATAGTGATTTTAGGCCATTAGCATGCAGATTACACTAAATTAAAGGCTAGTTTTAACACTCTCAAACACACTCAATTTCAGTAAACTTCAGCAGTGCACAATTCTGAGTTCCACTGATTTTCAACCAACTTTTTGCATTTGGACTCATCTGAAGCCACACTCACTGCCCTTTCTCAAAAAGCTCTTTTTTACTGTAACTATCAATTTCAATATAACTAGTGCTTTTGGAGAACTAGTAAAACAGTGCAAAACAATGTCAATTGTGAATAATGCATACTATAAAAATTAAAGAAGAATGTAAAAATATTAGGCACGTTTTTAGATTAACATGGGGTAAAAGAAAAAAATAATCAATTTTTTAAAGTATATATTTCAAGCTTTTTTTTTTGTTTTTCATCTCACCAGAAGTCCAAGAACTTTCTGTTGGATGGACGATTCAGATGGAAAAGACTGTGGAAAAAAGAAACAAACTATAGGTAACCACTTATGCTTATTATTGAAACAATGTTAATTATAAGCCTATGTTGATAATCCACCACCAAAACTGTACTCCTCACCTCTAAGACTCTCATGAAAAGTTCTAGCCCTTGATTTTCAATGAAGTGCCGACATGTTGTTGGAGATTCGTCAGTGAGGTTCCAAAGTGCACTCAATGTGAACTTGAGGGTAGTATCTACAAGATTCTGATTTGTTTTCTGTTTAACAATTTGTAGAAGTTGCTGGAAAAAAAAAATCCAAAAATCCCAGTTATGATTCCATATCAAAAAACGTGTTAGCTCCTCTGCTTCTTTCTACACCGACTGGGGTAATGCATAGCTATCATTTATATGCAGAGTAACGATCTACATGTTGAGCGTCAAACCATACAAAATAAAACAGCTATTAAACTTTTTGCCTCCCCTTTGAACACGGTTGCCTGCTAGAGGAATTCCTTTGTTTTCACCGTAATTACATGTGTAGTATTATTACAGATGGCACAATGCCATCCACAGAAATCTGGATCCCACACTGGACCCCACATGAACACTGACAGCACTAAGCATTTCCTTCAAATATTCTCTTTTTGAGCATCTTTCATCTTATGCAATGGATTTCAAATCAAGCGATGTCTTGCTATTTTACTTTGTATTATTTGTGTCAAGTGTTTTGACTTTGGCTTCTTTTCATCTATGCTAATGTATCTCATTGCCACTGTCTCTGATACTATCTCTAACAAATTCTCTAGGCTTTTCTCTTCTAAAGGACTTCCAAATGAATACAGGTTAATGTGTTCTTAGAATTCTATCTACTTAAGTTTATTTTATACCTTTAGGAATACTGTTAGCATGAATAGCTGGAGAGGATGGTATTTTTGACTGTCAGGAGAGTATCTGACTTACCCTAACAATGAAGAGCTCTGCACCAAGTTGAGCTGTTTGCTCTGTTGAAAGCTGGAAACAAACAAAACCATATCAACAATTTTTTAGACTTTAGAAATATTATCCTATCATCTCCAAGCTTAAACTTTGTACCTTTGCAGCAAGAATGGAAATTATGGCTACAGCCATCCTTTGCATGTTTTGATCTTCGTGATTACACAGCCACTGCATAACAAGTTTGGCTGCCTCAAACCTGGAAGTTAAAAATAAATTTAATTTTCAGAAGTCTCATAAGTCTTAGTAAAATAAAGATGTACACAGACAACACATCAGACAGAAATGCATGCAAGACAAAAGAAACTGGAAAAAGTATGCCCCAAAAAGTAGAAATACACAGTGAAATGACAGGTATTGCACGAGCCTCAGTCAGCTTTGAGTTGTTTGCTTAGAGTCTCTTAATTCTAATTATACATCAAAGTGCACAGGAATTGCTCCCAAAGAAGGAAGAAAAATTTGGCACAATCTTCTGAAACATCAGACCAACACACTTCAAAGCATTTGGGCAAAACATTTAAATAGAAAAATCTCTGCAAAAAGCAATCCCATAGCTCCCCAGAAGAAATCCTGACTTCCATTACACGCAATTACTGATAGACCTATCCAGGCAAAGTAAAAAATACCTGTATACCAAAGGATTTTTTCCAGACCTATATTCAATTGTTAATTACAGGCCCAAAATAATATAGGCCAGAAAAATTCAGCACACTGGAATGATTTAAATTGAGCAAAACTGAGAGCAGAAACAAACCTTCTAAAGGAACAGACAAAGAAAAATATTCTGCAACTTCTTCTAACTAACATCCAAAACTTGCCTGTTAAATGGAACATCCTGAAGGATTCTGTCACTGCATAGTGAAAGAAGGCAATTCTTTTGCAGCTATGAGAAATGAAAAAGAATTACTTCATCAGACATACATATTTCAGAATACTTTCTTGCTATGAATCATTAAACATATTTCCATGAGGTCATGAGATGCGGAAAAAACATTTTGTAACATCTGCAAGACAAGGAATCCTACAAAAAATAAAGGAATTTTGTCTTTTACCTGTTGATGATTTGGGAAGTGTTCCATGGCCTTCAGGAGCAAGTGAGTGACATCGGCCAGAAGCCGCACCGGCATGCCTGCTGCTAAATCTTGCTTGGTTAGGTTAAAGACACACGCACTTGCTGCTAACTGCACAGGCAAGTTCAGGGGGTGATTTCTCATTCCAATAACCACAAGCTGAAATGCAAGAGTTTTGCCCACGTTAGTTAGTTACATGTTTGCGCACACACCCCAAGAGCAACGCACTGTTGCTTGAGGCCACAACAATGACTCACAGCACCCAATTTCTGCCTCCCTTTTACTTAAGTGAAAAATCCATCTGGTGTGATTTTAATTCTCAAGAAGAACACTTCCTTCTGCTCAGTGATTCAAAGCTGACAACTTCTATTTCTCCAAGTCCTTTTGCACTGGTTGTGGCAGCCTCTCAAAGGAGATGCTGCATGGAATGCAAGAGATTCCTAGAAAGATCCAAGGTTTGCTCTACGCCCTGGGATAAAAATGACCAAACCCCTTCAGAGAAGAACGAGGTAGGACAGAGTTTCTGCAGTGCAATGGTAATGATATAGTGGCTTGTTGTTTGGTGACTAGCCATTTCAGATCACATCCTAAACTGCTCGGTCAGAATATATTTTTCACACCTTCTTCCTGAATTATGTTTTTGGCTATGTATGTTGATTGTGATCTCACCTAAGAAAATATTTTTCTTGTTGATTATTGATTGCCAAAGTCTTTTTGATACTGAAGCCAACAAAATCAAGGTCCCTTGTTCAACTTCAAAGAGGACAGGAAAACCAAAAATCATCTGTCCTACTGATGCCTCTTTTTACGATCACAATAAAAATTAAACTATTCTAGATATGTTCTAGATATGGAAAGCCAATGCCTAGAATGGATTTCTAAGGAAGTTTCTAGGATTTTCCAAGTTAGAGCCCAATATAGAAGACTAACAATATTTATTCACTTGCTATCAGATTGGAAGGTGACAGGGGAGAGAAATATCACCGAATGCCTTATTATTACTATTTTGTAAGCATCAGCAGAAGGCACTGTTGTACCTGGGGAATAAGACTAGACAGGCACTTGCTTTGACCCAGTACTAATATATTCTAATGACAGTATTCAGCATCTAAAGAAAATTTCATATCATATTCAAAATCACATGAAAAAATTAATTTAGATGCTACTAAATTTAGCTACTATATGTTAGTGCAGATCAATTTTGCCTAACGTCAGATGCTACAGGGCACCTTCTACATCACTATTTTTAAGTAGTTGTTAAACAACATTAGCTCTCCAACATTAGAATTTAAATCTTAAAAATCACAACCAAAAAATGCAAAAGCTTACAAAAGAACTTATCAGGGTTTTGGGGATGGGCTCAGTTTAAGGAACAATGCATGACAATCATCAAAACTATATTATTTCACCTTTAAGATTTCAGGCTTTGTTTTTTCCATTACATGCGTCAGGCTAAATAAATGAAAGAGTGCTTCCCTCACAAAGAAGGCTCGTTCACTGTAACGCTTCAGTGCTTCAGAAATTTGAGTTTCATTTGCTTCTCCTGACACCTACGAACAGAGAAATAATCTTTAGTTCAAGATGTCATCATTTTAGTTCAAAAATTGTTCTTAAAAAGTGCAAAGCTACAGTTTCAAAGGTGGTGATATTTTTAGCCAAATCCTTCAGTAACCAAATGATTACTTTATCTGACCATATCAATCCAGAATTACACAATCTTCAAACATTCTTCATAGAGAAGAATCCACATTATAAGCCAAAATTAGGCTTGTCATGTCTTTAAGCAGAACTGTATGAAACCACAAAGTAAAAGTAACACTTCATAACGAGAAAAAGCTACTTATGATGCACCAAATGCCTAAAAGCACTATTTGTAACTGAACGCTCTGTAAAATACAGCTTGTATAAGCTGATAAACTGATGAAGATGGCATTTTGGCATTTTTTGGCCCTGAGTTCTAGCTCTGGCAATAAAAAAAGATCTCCATTCTTTGTCTACATCACATTTCCTATAAGCTAGATCTGTAGCAATAGCTTTCCAGCACCATATTAAAGAACTAACTCATGCTCTCTGCAAAAGAAGTAATTCTTAAAATCAGATTTTAAATACATGTGAAAACTAAACAGTGAGCTAGGTGAAGACTGCCTTAGAAGCTATGAGCTGCTCACTAACACGAGCTTAAGTTCAGAATATTAAATCAGCAGCTAGCTGCAATTTTTTCTACTTCCCAGTCTATATTTTCCATTTAAATATATTTTATGTACTTTAAAACTGTAAATTGTATAACTGTAGATGGTTTGTTCCTCAGTCCTACTATTTAATGAATCACCACTGCAATCACCGTTTTTTAAAATTCTTAGGGAAGCATGCAGAACTTGTTCTACTTAGTGTGTCACATAAGGGAAAGCAAATGTTCATAGATTGAAGTGTCACATTCTGTGCATCCTGTATCATATAGAGCCAAATTTTTCAAAACTTTTTAGATCAGGAATATATATTACAGCCTTGAGAGAACTGACACCATCTTGGATTTTGTTTTATATTCTCTACTGATTAGAAGAGGGCAATCATATTTACTGACATGTTTTGCAGCCAATTATACACTATATGAAGAATTTCCACTTGGCTTCATGTTCTCAACTACAATGTCTGCCTAGTGTTTAATCTTTCAAGAATTTCTATAATCAAATTTCACAGAACTGATGTAAAGACAGTAATATTTTACTTCTACTGTCTCCATGAGTGCTGTGNAGTTGCTCTCTGCAGTCTCTTCTTGACAGCTATGCCTAAAAAGAAATGAAAGAAATGCAAACTGCTTTTTGCAAACTGCTTTTTCCTAACTACACTGCTGTAAATCCATCATGATTTTCACGTTACTAGAAACTTCTTCCTTCCTGCCTTTTCATAGGACAGGCATTTGTGTAAAGCACGTATTGTAAATAGCAAGGATTATATTGAATTACTTTGTACCAAATATGAGGTATACTTTCCTGATGCCATACATCAGTCACACCAAACGGGAACTTGGTTTCTCCAACAATGCATTTCAACATTCATACACATCACTATTAGCTGTGAGAACTAAGTACTCAAGAGACTCGGCCATTAACAACTGTCAAAGTTCCAGGAAAAAAAAAATAAAACAAGAGCAATTCTGAATTTTAAAACTGAAGTGCAAAACTCAACTTGTGCAGGAGACAGACTAAGCTACAGACACATTATGCAAACTCCTCCTTATTCCCTCCGTGGTTTCCATCATCCTCATGGCACAGTAGAAAACAAAACTCAAAGAGTCAAAGATTGCATACCACTGAAACTGACAGGTCTAAAACATCTCTTTTTCTTCTTTAAATCATATTCCCTCTTCGTAGCAGGGACAGGATAGGGTCATTATCCAGTCAGTGCACGCATATTCTACAGAACATGGCACAATGTCTTATTGCCTGGCACTAAAAGATAAATAAATGCACTGCAGCAAACATCATCTCAACCTAAGGGGCTAAGTAATTTAGGATTTGTTCAAGAAGAGGAAGTTTTTCATCCTAAGTAATTGCTTCTTACATGTTCATCACCAAAAGACCTTGCAAGGTGGGTAGGAATACTGTAATATGAAATAGAAGTTGTGATGGAGTACAACAGCAGCTCAGTTATTAAGTTTTATTGTACCTGCTGAGTTAATCATTAATTGCTCGAAGCTTATGCAAATTGTACCTCCACCTCTTACATATTGCTGCCTTATGCTAGATACTGTGCTGGAAACCAGAGAACATTATTCTAGTAAATGACTTCAGACTAGACAAAGTTCAGCTCTCTTAGATCTGATATTTTAAATCAGGATCTAAGGCTCACTGAAAAGGCACAGAAAATAGATGCTTCTTACAATAGCATTATGTAAATTTAGCGGTTTCTGTGCCAGAATTAAGTAGGAATTTGACACAAAGTCAGTAATTACAATTAACAATTTTAAAAGTGAACCTCTGTCTGAAACACCCACATACATTTGTTACAAATGATTAGTTCTATGTTTCCTGCACATGGTAATTTTTCAGTAAAATTAATTTCCCCACTTAACCTTTAGGTTTCCTTCTCCTGTTAGGAATTCCGAGTAGCCAGCATCAGTAGCTAGCAGTCCTACAAACTGCATTGTGGGCCGTTGCTGAATAAATGCTTCTACAGCTTTATCCGTAACATGTTTTCTTCCAGAAATGTCCAAAGACACAAGGTTAGGCAAGATATCTTTCTGTTCCAGTAAACGAAGTGCAATGTCTGATGTGAACTGTTTGTCATCTGAAATATCAAGGTGATTCAGATATTTTAGTTCTCTTATAACATCCAGAATCTGGGTTGTGGTCATTTTCAAGCATTTCAGGTGGTGCATGGTCAAAGACTTGAGCCGGTCTTTGCAGGTGAGGAGCGCTGTTATGTCAGTGACAGAGGTGTTCGATATATCCAGACTTTCTAATCTAGGAAGTGAAGCAACATCTGCCAAGTCCTCGTTGTAGAACAGAACATTGGTAATACTCAACGCACGAAGCCCAGACAACTGACTGAAGCACCTCTCGTATGGGTCTTCCAAAGAAAGAGTTAGTGAGTTCAGCACAAGGCATTGCAGATTTTGTTGGATCCATTTATTGCTGCCAAGTCCACTAATAATGTCTGTGATTGTTATGTCTGCATTCACCCCAGTAGCATCAAGTTCTACCAGCTTGTGATGGCAGAATGCTTTCCGGAAAGCCACAGCAGAGATTTTCGCTTTCCGGATACAGGCTCGTTTCAAACGCATCTGGTTGCCTCGGAAGATGCCCACAGTTCCATCATTCAGAAGCCCTGTTGGAAAACAGCATTAGTGTTTGCCTCCAGTGTTACAGAACATCATTTGTATTTGAAGAACACAAAAGGTACAAAGTGTTAACATAGAAAATCAATTGCAAAGTAGTTTGTCTTGGATCATTATCCCACTGACCCTAAAATTTCATATTTGAGATTCCACATTTAAGATTATGATCTCACTTTCAGAAAATTCCAGGTTTAAGAATAGGACAGATAAATTAAGATGTAGTATATGCACACTATCTGTTTGGTTCAGAACATGAAACATGCAATAAATAAAATGTGGATATGATTCAAAAACTTTCAGACTGCTGCCTGCATTTTCTGAATTTTCTCACTGAACTGGTTAGAAACATGCTAAAAACAGAATTTAAAAATTTCTGGAAGCTATTCCGCCCTGGTCACAGTTCCGTTAACCTCAAGACAGTACCCACAATCAATGACCATTCTCATCTTGCTTTAACTCAATTGAATAATTTAGCATTTGATTGAATTCATAACTAGATCAATACACTAAACTAAGCTAATTAAGTTCTTCTATATATCCCTCATGAAGAAAGTAGGAGTGTTGCTCAGAAACAAGCTGAATGTGAGAAAGAAACCTAAGAAGTGATTCAAAGAGGAGAAAGAGGAGGACAAGGAAAGGGTAGGAAGGAGAGAGAGAGACAGCAATGAAAAAAAGGAAATGCAACAATCTTGTTTGAGATTATTATCTTTTTGCTCTGTAGCAAGAAGACTGCATAAGTAGTCTTTTCGTGCACCAACTGCAAGAAAAGCATACTGGCAACACCCTGTCCTGGTTTGAGGTAAAACAGGCCCAATTTTGTTCAGTAACTTTGCTTCTTAGCTGGGCCTCTTCTAACTACCGAAATTAGCAGCATACTTTGCAGACACTGTTCACTCTCAGAGCGATCAGACCTATGCTTACAGTTGACGCCAAGGCATGGTATGCAGAAAGGCTCTTGCTTACACTTATTGCTCTAACACCCAAGCCCAGCTAACTTTGTTACTTGCCCCGTTGGAGGGTCGGAAGCAGAAAAGTGTAGCGGGGTTGCACCTGCGGGGAGGAGCAGACAGGACAGGGGACCCAAAACTGACCAACAGGGTATTCCATCCCATCTGCCTTATGCTCAGTATAAAAGCTGAGGGATCAAAGGGTCAGCCCTCTTTCTTCAATGGCCGGCGTCTGAGGAGGACTCTCTCTGTTCATCTGCCTTTGATCCTGATCGTGAATCCAGATCCAGAATCCAGTTCCCGTCCATCACTGAGTCCAATGTGGGACTTCCGCAGTGCCAGCCGGTGGCATGACTGTCATCTTGGGAACTTCATACGGTTTTGTATATATTTCATTATTTTCTTTTTATTTTATTATTAATATTTCATTGAAGTAGTTTAGTTCCTTCTAAACTCGTAGGTCTCTCTTTCCCTCCTCTGCCTCTCTCTTTGAAGAGAGGTGGGGGGAGCATCTGTCAGTCCCATCTGGGGTGCCCCACCTCCCCAGTGGCCAATTCAGCCTAAACCATGACACACCCTAACTGAAATAATACATTTAGTTCCATGCACAAGATTATCCAAAATGCATTGAAAACACCAAGATTTCTTATTTGTATCTTATCAACAGAGGGATTACTGCGTTATAGAAAGCCATATGAGAAAGGTATGGTTGCACAAGCATGCGCACAACAGGAGTAGGAAGAACATGTCCTTCTAGTTTCACTCCAGAGGGTTATAAATGTCAACGCTCCTGGTTGTTATCTCCTATCTTCAAGCATACTGAACACAGAAAAGAAAGTGAAAATGTAATATATTTGAATAAAAACCATCATTGCCACTACAGTTTGAATTTAAGTCATGAGCTAGTAATTGCCTCTGTGACAAAGTCAAATCAATATTAAGATTTGCAACCCTTTCTAAAAAGCAAGCGGTTTGGGCATTTCTGACCAAGCAGTCGGGGCATTCCTCTTTTGCAGAGAAAGCAAAAGTATGGGGTGAAACAATTGGTACCCAGCAGAAAAAATAAATGCCATAAATAATTATAATTTGGTTAAAGTACTGCTAAATTAGTTCTTAATTTTTGCTCATCTTTTCAGTTAACGATCGAGTTAGGCTCTCTCACTGGCCTAACTTTGCCACACCCCGTTTATCTGGCATGCACTTTTTTTCATCCTGTACTCTGACACAGTGTTTGTGATGTTTCGGTGCCTGGAACTGCCTTCATCACTACTAGCACTGGTAACAAGTTTCTGTTAATTCAGTTTCCTTGAATCTGATTTCTTGGGACTACTCTAAATAATCAATTATCAGAAAGTAATGTCTGTTGAAATGTAAGGGGGTTTTTGAGTTTGCCTTTTTTTAGGACCATTCCTTCTGTTATATCTGATTAAAGCAACTTGAGAAAACTAGGACACCAGCATTTGCACAATAAGGCCCAATCAAATCTGCACATATAGGATAGGGCACTTGTTCTGTTTACAGTAATTTTTCTAGTGTCACGTCTCGTCTCTCAATACAAGTCTCCAGGATCTTCAGGAATGGGTCTCCTGCCTCTTCTCTAAAGTAATCTATATATTCACTCTTTTCATGCTAAGAACCTTTTATTGACACAACATTTTCCTTTGTCATGCTTAAACCAAGCAAATCAGAGGGCAGCCCTCTCCTCAAACATGTGCTGACAGAGAACATGATAGGCTGGTACGTAAAATGTAAGAACACCACAATGGGGTTTTCACAGGTGTTTATACTGCTCTTGAAACTGACTGCTTTTGAGCAAATAATTCCACTTCAACAAAAGTGCTAAAAGAGATGAGAAACTATTTTAATTAAAATCACAAGATTATTTCCTAGTTTAATCACAAGGACACACAGTAAAGAAAATTCAATTAACTGCTCTGCAAGAGATATTGGAATATTTGAGTGCTGCTAGAAGTAGTAGAATCTAATAAATGGGGTTTTTTTATTTAAGTGATTGAAAGAAGATCTAGTAAAGAATGTTCACTTAAAGGAACATTAAATTAAAATCATAAACCCAAGACTTTCTACTTAGAACTATCTATATGCCAATGCAACATTCAGCTGAAGCTGTGGAAAAGCAAAAATAACAGAAATTCTCCATTAAGAGATTAAGGAACACAGTTTTAACAGCTGCAAGAGCAGATTCTACTAGAAAATACACCAGAACTGCAGCGCACATTCCAGTAAAATATTTTCACTGATGACCCACAAATAATTGTTTTTACCATGAAATGCCATCGTCTGCAGCAATCGATCGGCCACTTCTTGAGGAAACATTCCTGGCTCCTGCAAGCATAGTGTTCCATCTTGCCTTTCTGTGCAAAACTTCTCTAGGTTGGCAGTCAGGAAATTCAAACAGATATCAAGTAAAGAATAAGGAGAAGCTTCCTCCTGTCATACGCAAAACACAATGAAACAAAGGAGATTTAGTGAAATCATTCTCTATGAATCTTCCATTACTCCATAATGCTGGGTTTAGGCAAATCATTCTTTTTTGTTAGTCTGATTTCATCGGAACAGGCAAATATTACGAAAGGAGATGTCTCCCTTAGAGCCACAAAAAGTCAGGTCACACAATCAATGACTGGCCAAACTGATGGACAGCCTCCTCCCCCCGAACCACATCCAGTCCAGTCTGCTGTGCTTGAGCCCTGCTTGCACTCACAGAGGAAGAAAAGTAATTGACAATAAGATCGTTTGAATTTTTGAAGTCTACTAGGAATTAATCAATCAAGACAGACTGAAAGAAGATTTTAAAATCAGATTTTACTTCTTGATTTAAACTATTTCTTTTAATACCATTTAAGTCAACCCACATTAGAAATCTACTACCAACCTACATTAGAAATGCAGATAAATTTCATATCTTGTTAGGAGCAATTTTAGACGCTGAAAAGGGCAGCTAGAGCTTCAGATCAAAAAAGGAAACTCAAAAAGAACTATTTGAATTCCAAATTTTGTGCAGCAATAAAGTAACAACTATTACAGTATTTCTTCTGATTATAGTTACCAATTTCTTCCTTTTAACGCTAAGCACCTGGAAATCATCTACAGTAGAACCCCGGGTTCAAAGGAAAAGACAGAATATAAGCTTGAAGTTTTCCTTCAGAGTTTGAGATTGTACATTGATATACAAAAATCTCAAAGGTTTTTTTATTCTACATCTAATAATAGCCTACTGTTTTCAGTCACACAGATTAATCAACATAAAGAATGACTTGCAGCACTGTGAATCATCCCCAGCACTACACAAAAGGCGGCTGAGTGACTGGTACATACTCCCCCAGACAATTTTGAAAATAACAGCATCAACTGTTGCCAGATCTCATCTGTAGGAAAAATTGTAGCTTGCCTTTTATATTGAAAGTTCTGGATAATTTCACCTTTCTTACCCAGCTCATTTAACTTCTCTTCTGTTGCTTTATTTGCCTAATATGCTCATCACAGAAGTACAAAAATATATAAAAAGTTATATAGAAGAAATATAAAGAAAATGACAGGAAAAAATCTTCTAAAATAAGGTGCATATATTTGAAGATTTGGAGGTACCACCTTAGGGCAAAGATGGAATGGAGCTTATCTTTAATGAATCATGTATTGACAACAAAGAGAGACTGCAGTTTAGTAGCTCTTGAAGACTTAAGTACAGGTTTGAGAAGCAGAAGCTCCAAATTATTGAAATACAAGCTCTTTCTGCAGCTTTTGACATGCAACTTTCAACTCCTTTGACTCAATTTCACTAGGTGCTTAATTTATATTTTTTTTAAAGCTTGATTACTTCATTTTATCATTGAAGAAGCAGGAGTTATTTTGTGATGTGACTTGCTCACATTACCAGAAAACAGCAATTTTGGCTGCCTCCAATCTTAAACTGATATGAAAAGGAAGGACAGAATTTGGAACTGTTAACATCTTTTGTTTCTTTATAACGTGCAACAATGCCTGAAATATTTCTATAAGAAGAAAACCAACTAATTATTTTTAAATAGTACATTTTTTGAAAGAAAGGGGGAAATTTTCTTTTTAACCTGAAATTAATACACATGCCCAGGACTTAATATGACAGCTGCCGATTCAAACATCAGAATCCTTACTCAAAGGCATATGAAAATTATTCCCACTGAAGCAAAGACATTCTCATCTCCCTTTAGATCTTGTGCTTATAATTTGATGCTTAAATATGACGGAAACAGAATACTGGCTCTCAGGCACTGTTCCATAATTTCTGCCAGAAAAGCTAAAACACTTTGATATATCAGTGAGCAAACTCCAATGAGAATTTTTAGCTTTGCAGATTGGCTGCTAGCATATGATTCAGAGAACTATTTTTTCAACCAGTACCTCTAACTGGCCAACCTACAATTTGGAGATATGGTTTTAATTTTTCTGTAAAATTATCACTTCGGAAGTCTATACAGGACATTTCCATACAATAACAGAACAAAATCCACAAGCAGGGACCAATTACACTTGCAAACAACACCGTATAATTTTTATTAACTCCACTTATATTAATTATAGTAGACATTTGTAATGTTTCTTCAACTTGCTGCAAAAAGGCTGAAGAACCACACCTAACGAAGGCTCCAGAGGTAACCTGGGCAGATAGGCGAACCATTATTATCTACATGTAATAAAGTCCCTTGACATGCATCATAAAAACAATTTCCTAGGCTGTCTGCTACTGAAATAGAACAGCTTGAATGCAGCCTGTAAACCTTTTATGTGAGGCAGCAGCATTCCTTTTCTCAACTTCTCTTTACTTAAGAAGAATATTGCCCAGTTAAAGACCTCATAGTAAAAGTCTTCAGTTGTATTTAAGCTCTTACAAGGTTACAATTTAAGTGGTTCCTTTCTCTAGCTATGCTTTTGAATGTCAACTTGAAAACATTTGTTTTCAGCTCATTTCACTTTCTGGTTCTAATACTCTAATGAGACACTGTAAATGTGTGTCAACCACAGCGTAGGATTTTTTTTTTTTATTTAATAAAAATCATTCAGCAAGATTTGAACAGAACTTGCATTATGTATATTTGACTTTCACTGCCATCTTAACTATCGGATACTTCCCTGTAACCTCACAGTTTCTTTCATTCTATCAAATTCATTCAGTGGCCATAAAATAAATATAAATTCCCCAAAACACAGAAATTATGCATTACATGATGCAAGTCTGGGTGTCTTCACTAGCTAAAACATATTAATAAGAGTAATGTGACACATCTAAAATCAACTGGCTTATGGAATAGTAAAAAAAGTAGAATAATTTCATTTAGATGGGCTTTTCAAGGCTTATTTCAATTAATTCTTGAAAAAAAGGATAACTTTATAAGTGCTTAATATAACCAAGGCAAACAAACAAAAAAAAGTGTCCGTGAGGGTGAGGGGGGAGTAAACTGCATGGCTACTGGCATCTAGCAGTAATCCAATACACTAGTGGACTGAAATGAAATACCTGCTTCAACGTGACATTACCCAGTTCAGCTTATAGCTCACACACTAGTGCAGTTGGGAAGGCTCTCACAAAGAACACTATCCTCCACATTTTCTTTTAAAAACTCCTTGAATCGACTTTAAATATTGCTAGAATATATTTAACCTATATTAAATATATAAAATGCAGTTAAAAAGAAAAAAGAGCTTAAAGGGTGTGGTGTGTTGACCTTGGCTGGACACCATGTGCCCACCAAGCCACTCTATCAACTCTTCTCCTAACCGGGTCGGGGGGAGGCAGACAGAAAATAAGATGGAAAGATAAAGATGGGTCAAGATAAAGGCAGTTCAATAAAGCAAAAGCAAAAGCCACACACAGAAGCAAAGGAAAACAAAAGATTTGTTCTCTACTTCCCATCAACAGGAAATGTCCAGCCACTTCCCAAGAAGTAGGGCTACAGTATGCTTAACAGTTGCTCCAAAAGAGACATCATAATGATGATGTAATATTGCCTCCTCCTCCTCCTGTCTCTTAGTTTTTAACGCTGAGCAGACGTCATATGCTATGGAACATCCCCTTGGTCAGTTTGTTTCAGCTGTCCTGGCTATGTCCCCTCGAGATCTTGCCCACCTCCCAGCCTGCTGGTGAGAGGGGAATGCTGGAGTGACAGCCTTAATGTGGTGCCAGCACTGCTCCGCAGTAACCACAACACTGGTGTGTTACCAACACCTTTCTAGCTATCAATACAAAGCACAGCACTATGAGGACTGTTATGGGGAAAATTAACTCCATCTCAGCCAGATCCAATTCAAGGGGTCATATTAAAGTACCTGGAATAAGTTAGAGAATCTTAAGCCTAACATTATGCCGAGATTAACTGGCTGAGTGTGAGTACCAAAACAAAATCCTGTTCCTTTGGGGAAGGATCACCACGCAACCACCTGCTTATACAACAATAACTAAAAACGAGACAGGTTTAACTGATGTTTTCCATCCGTAACTGCAATCTAACTTTGCACAAAGAGTAAATTCCACTGCTGTGTGGGCCTTTTTCTCTATAGGTATTGCGATCCTACAAACTCCAGCCTGAAAGATTCAGTACCTTCTGGCTTTGTGTCTCAGAATCCTTACAAATCAAACCTTTTTTCCCTAGGTAGTTTTTGGGTAGTTCCAAAAAGGTAGCTTTCCCTTGGTAGTTTATTAGTTAGATAAACCAGTATAAAACATTGGAAAACAAATACCAATTTCAGCTCTAACAGAATCACTTTTGTGATGTACTCCTCCATTTTTATACCCTATTGCAGGCTCAGTATGACAAAACCCAAATGTGTAAGGTCTCTGTATGCCAGGCCCATCTGGGTTTTTTTCCTCTCTAAAGTCTCAAAGAAGGAGATGGGGTACAGGATAAGGGACTTTTCAAATTGCGGTGGTTATTTCTCTCAAAAAGTTACCAGGAAAACAAGAGGTAATTTAGAGCATTAGTCTTTGGTGTTGGACAAACCCTATTTCTAATTGTCTCCCACCTCTCCAGAGCCCCAAAACTTTACTTAGTTTCTTAAAATTAACATTCTTAAAACAATCAAGAAATAGCAACTCAAGTAATGGTCATCAAAATTCTTCTGAGTGCTAATAAAGGAAAGGCGGTAAAAAATAAACAGTTCTGTGATTCGTGCTACGAAGAAACTTTATGATTATCCTACTTAAATTAAATGGAATGAAACAGATGTAGGCAATTTATTAACCAGACTCAAGGAAGGCTAATGCTCAAAACTCAAATTTAACATTAACTATTCTGGCACAAGTAGTGGGAACATACTGATTAAAGTGATACAAGGTTGGCAGAGATCATGAGAGGTCTAAAATTAAATACTGCCACATTAAAGCGACATAGTAAGGCCATGTATTTCAAGATTAATAACAAGAAATTCAGATATGAGTTCATCAATTAGAAATGATGGGAAAGAAGAACTTGAATGGTTTGCTTAACCACAAGAAAACAATGTGAGGCAGCCAAAGAAGGTATCAGGAGAAGCATCAAGCAAAAAATAAGGAAGTATTTTGTCATTTTCAAGACACTCGGAGATCTCATGGGGCTATTTATGTTAAAAGATACCTGCACCATTTCAGTTTGAATGTAGCAGCTACTAGAATACTCTGGGGAAAAAAGCATGTTTGGAGTAGGAAACAAAACCAGCTTTTCTTAGCCTAGCAGATCAAAAGGTGAGAGATATGAATGCCGCCTACAAATACAGCATGGTGAATAGAAACTATAGAAGGAAAAAATCTATTAGGGTGAAGCAGAGTGCCACCACAGCAACAAAGGTGCACAGAAATGCCATGAATTAGAATTTTTGCCATAAATCTAGATGCCAGTACATAGCTCCAAAACATCAAACGACAACATTCTACCCTAGTCCACTGAACAGAACAGCAGGCACAAAAAGCTCTTACTTTTAAAATAAAGATGAAAAACTTTATTAGGGGATTAAATGAAATTAGGCTTTTAATAAGAAGGGCTGAGACTAGATAGCCCAGGAAGCTCCTACCAGCGCTTTAAAAGCAAACATGCACACTCATCTCTCAGAGGAGCAATCAAAACAGCACCCATATGCTCTGCTCTGAGGCCTGTCTTCAGCCCAGAGAAAGGCCGTTCCTCCGCCGCCGGCTGCGGCCAGCTCCGCGCCCCCGGAGCACGCCACCGCCACACATGACAGGGATCAGCAAGGCCCGCGTACCGCGCATACCGCGGAACCCGTGCTTTGGGTGGCACGGCTTTTTCCAGACAGCCCCTGGACAAAACAAGCCCCAGTGGGAAAAGTGCTGTTTGAGGGCTGGGACTGCAACCCAGGCGGGGGG